>JAANSO010002578.1:0-13169 GCA_036507315.1 Lepidocyrtus fimetarius
TTATATACGAGAATTTGTTCAAGTATTAATGATTAATTATTTATATGTTTAATGACTATATTTATATTTTTACGAAAATGCAAAATGATATATTTACTTAACAATTTAAAGACTTGACTTGAGCAGTGACACTACTAGGAGAGGTCCACTCCACATAAGTCATTCCAAAAATGAAATTATGCAAAATGCCTTTAACTACTTATGATACTGTATCTTATAATAACTGTTCAATGAATTTTATGAAGCCTGTTTTACAACAAAACTTTAGAGTATTCGAAAACGCTTGTATATTTAAAAATGCACTTTTAACTTAATCATGATAAGATAAAAACGATCGATTTGACTTGTAAATGAAATTGTATAATTGATAATACTAAAAATGAATCTGAAACGCCATTACTGCAAGAAAATGTACAAAAATTAAACTAAAATTGAAAATCGTCAAAAATAAAAACCATTTTAAAAAAGAAATCGTTGAAATAGTTTTTGTCATTTTGTTTATTATTTAGCAAAAGAGGGTTTTTCGGTTTTTAAACAATTTTATTTAAAGATGTTCACTTAGATTACCGCAGTCCGCATTTACTTCTTCCTCTTAGCCTGAGCGAGAGCCTTTTGTTTCTGGGCTTCTTCAGGATTTTCTGCGGCTTCCTTAGCCCTCTTAGAACGGATTCCTACAAGTTTAGCATCAATCCTAGCTTTCCTAAGGGTGACGAAGGCATTGAAGTTCTTCTCATCCTCAGTAGGAACGCGTGCCTTTTCTTTCTTGCTGGGTTGACGAATTGGCATCACAGGTCCCTTCAATTGCTGAGCCAACTTGAGTTCTTCAGGCTACAAGAATAAATAGAAATCATATTCATAAATGCATAATATTTCGATAAATTTTGCTTGTTTTGAATATTAAAAACAATGACTTACAGAAGAATCACCCTTCCATGATTTCTTCTTTCCAAGTGGGAATAAGATCAACTTGGAACGATACTCCTTCAAACGCTGGACATTCTGTTGGAGTGATTCCAAGCTTCTATTCTTCCTTCTATGATCAACAGAGATGCCGATAGTTCTAGCAAATCCGGGGTTAAGTCCAGCCCTTTTAATCTCCTCCAAGGTGAAACCACGTCCAGCACGAACCTTGGTGTGATACCTGACCGTTGGACAACGAACAACTGGACGAAGAGCTCCAGCTGCTGGACGAGGAGCTACTATCTCTAGCCTTCTTCAATCGCCTCTGGTGACGACGAGCCTTCCTGGCTGGTTGTCCAAACCAAGTCTTCACATAGGATTGCCAGTCCTTGTGAAAATGCCCATTGGGCACCATATTATTCCTTTTTGGAGCCATTGTTTACCTAACAATACACAAAAAATCAAACCAAAATTAATTATCATCATCATTAAACTGATTTTTAATCAACCGACCACTTTCAATCCATTTAAAAAAATTAACTATCACGCTTCAGTTCAGCCACATTTTTAATCCTTCTGCACAATCTTTATTTACATAAAAACGGCAAGTCCTTGTTTAACAAAAGCACTTCAAAATCCGCCAAATTTATCAAAAATTTAATTAAACTAAGCAAAATTTATAATTTATTATTTTCAAAACAATTCTTCAAAAACACTACACCGGCTTTAAACCCCAAAAATAATTTATCCTTTGCCAAATCTCAAATCCTTTGACAAACTCGAATTCAACAGACCTTAATTAATCAAAATATTTAATTTCCAATTAATTTTAACTAACTTACCAATTAAAAACCGTAATTAAAGTTGAACCTTAAAAACTTTAAAACAAAATCGCCTCTCCAAATGCACGAGATAGAGGATCTCTCCAGCTTTTGACTGCCCGTTCAATGCAATGCTTTTGCGTGCGTGTGCCGAGGATTCAAATTGAGCAGATTCTCCCTCATTCTCAAAGCTGAATTCAAACTTGCAATTCGCGGCAACTCCGCCAGATGGCCGGTCCAGCTTTCTCATTTCAAAACTTTTCACTTTGTTCAACTTGTCCCGTGGATTTGGACGGGTTGCAAGGAACGGGCTGGTGGAAATACGAGATAAATATTCACTACACTGTAGCGCAGTGCCCCAAGACTTGAACAGGTTTGAATTGAAAGACGCGGAAAAACATTGGATAGGTTTTTGATGTTTGAGTCAAGAGGATGAGCAGGTTTGTTTTGTTTTGAAATGTAACTGTAGATAAGATTAAAGTTAATTAGTAATTAAAGTGTGATAAGATAAAGATAAGCAGGAAAAAGCGTGAATTGATTTAGTTTGGAAAGTGAAGAATGATGTGGAGGAGAGGATAAATGATTTTAAAATGTTTCAGTTATGGACTCTAGGAGTGCTTATCAACCTGTTTTTGTTCTATTCAATTTTTGATATCCATTTTAAATCGCCAATTGTTCCAGTGACGAGGCGTCACCGTTTGGATGATTCTGTGGTGGAAGTGCCCTTCAAAAGGGCGGTGGTGTTTGGGGCGGATGGATTGAAGAGCGGAGACTTTTTATAATAATCCAGATTATCGACCGTATTTAACGTAAGTCAAGGTTTTCTATAATTATAGGAAAGCGCAGGCATTATTGAAAATAAATTGTTTTATGGTTATTTTGTAGTGAGATTATGTCAAAAACATCAAGCGTTTGGGGAATATCTGATACTCGAGTACCAACGGAATCAAGACCTGGTCATGTAGCCCTCTTCGCTGGATTTTATGAGGATCCATCAGCTGTGTTCACGGGATGGCAAGAGAACATGGTAGAGTTTGATACGGTCTTTAATCAAAGTTCGAAATCTATTGGGTTAGGCTCGCCGGATATTGTTCCGATGTTTGCTAAAGGTAAGGTAATACCAGAGATCTAAAATGTGACGTGACATGACATGGATATTGTATTAATGTTGGTTACTCTTGGATTCTATAATATGTAGGAGTTGCAAAAGACAAGATGTTTTCATCAAGTTATCCTAGAGACTGGCAAGATTTCATGGGAGAGAACTTAACCATGTTGGATACTTGGGTTTTTGACCAATTTAGTCAACTAGCTAGTCAAAGGAAGTTACCAGAAAAGAACGGGGCTCTGATATTTCTTCATTTATTGGCAATTGACACTCTTGGTCATTCGGCAAAGCCAGAATCAGAGTAAATTGGATTTTCGTATTCACCTAATAGACACTATATACTTTTTTAAAGTAATTTAATCCATTTAATCCAATTTTGATAATTTTTTACAGAGAATATAAAAGAGGTATGGAATACGTAGACAGCATTGTCCATAATACCGAAAAACTCATCGAATCCTATTATGGAGATAAAGAAACCCTATTCATCTTCACATCCGACCATGGCATGACCAACTGGGGCTCGCACGGAGCAGGCTCCGAGCACGAAACGGAAACACCCTTCGTAATATGGCAAAATAAGGAAAATTCCATTATATATACCTCCGACCCAATTCGACTACAACAAGCAGATTTCTGTGCCCTTATTTCTGGCTCATTAGGAATAGGCTTTCCGAGTAACTCTGTCGGCCGCTTTCCTTCATCATTTTGGTCTTCCTCTCAGCCTCAATTCCCTTATCAAGCTTTGCTTGCCAACCTCAAGCAAATCCAGGACCTAATGCGTACTAAGAAAGAACTAGCCGCCTCCTACAGAAACTTTCCCCTCGTAAATTTCCCTGCGGAAGAGGAAATAGTTGAAAAAATTAAATACGCACAGGAGCTATTCTTTGATGGAGATGCATCCGGAGCAATCCGTACTTTAAACCAAGCTGTAACATTAACTCTGGATGGAATGCTATACTATGAACGGTACGATGAGCAGCTATTGGTTGTCTTTACGGTGTCAACCACTATTCTTTGGATATTTTGCGTTGGTTTAATTATCATACTTATCAGCAATGATGGATCGTCAGCATCTTCCATCCAAATTCGAAGATTAAAAATATTTTCTGCTCGTAACTTCGTCCTTTCATTCATCGGCTCTCTCATTTCAACAAAAAGTATTGATATATCTATGTATTTTAGATAACTCAAAAATGATTAACTCTTTAGATAACCTGATTTCATAATAATTTAATTTTTATTACAGTTGTAATTGGCTGGAGTATATGGCGAATTCCCTATTTATTTTTCCCTTTGTTCCTACTCCTTCTTTTGGTTAAGCTGGTTATTCCCAGACAAGATCAAAAGGGAAAGAACGGGAGTTCATTCCTCGGAAGTTTATTCCTTCTCCTGGTATTTTCCGGGTTAGGAGTGGAGTTGCTAGTGACGGGTTTTGAGCAACGAAGCGTGCTAGCCATTGGACTGGTGGTGAATGCCATATGGTGCACTAGAGCTAAGAAGGTGAGCAGCTGGCCCACAAGAATTGCGTTTTTTGGTGCGGTCCTAGCCCTAGCTGCTTTCCCTACAATGCCTGTTATTGGAAAGAAAAGGGACCCAGTCTTTATGTAAGTCTCTGAGTCATTTTCATTCAAAAAACTTGCTGTATCCCCATCTTACTTAATTTTTCTTGATGCTTGCATTGTTGTAGCTCTTGTAGCTACATTAAGGCTCTCTTCTGGTTTTGTCCTTTGAGTTTATTGTTGTCAGTTTCAGTACTTTGGCTCTTCTTCAACAAGTTTTTCAGTAGTCAATGCAATGCAGGCTCTGTGCTTTTCTATGACATTTTACCCTTCTCAACCTCCAACCAACCTTGTTAACAAGTTTTCTTCCTAGTTCTCTTTTCTATTCATTTTTATTCGGTCACTAGAACTTTTTATCCCTTTGTATGCATTCTGCATATTTCTTCATCGTTTTTGCTAAACTGATCTATTTTCCAAAGCATCAGAACAAGCAACTAGCTAGATCTACAAAAATGTAATTTTATAACGTTCAACAAGTTTTACTTGTTGGGTTTTCATATCACTTCTTCATAATTCCATATTTTATTCTCCGTTAAACCTTTTTAGCCGAAGTTGTAGAAAGATCTACAAAAATGTAATTTTATAACGTTCAACAAGTTTTACTTGTTGGGTTTTCATATCACTTCTTCATAATTCCATATTTTATTCTCCGTTAAACCTTTTTAGCCGGAGTTGTAGAGCTCATTTCCATTTTTCGAGTTGCATGTTGAATTTTAAATGCTATTTGTACGTAGGAAAAGAAAGGTGATATAACTTGGCTAATGAAACGCAGGAAGAACGTGTATAGGGGAAGAAAAGATATAGGGAAAAATTAAGATTTTTCGAGTTGCATGTTGAATTTTAAATGCTATTTGTACGTAGGAAAAGAAAGGTGATATAACTTGGCTAATGAAACGCAGGAAGAACGTGTATAGGGGAAGAAAAGATAGGGAAAAATTAAGATCCGATCCGATCTTTCGGATAAATCTCCCCTCGTGAGTTTCATTTCCTTCCTCTTTTACTGCTCCTTTGTCTTCTCTTTGTTCCTGTCCCCTTCATACTTAAAAAGAAACAGTTTTATTTTTCCATAAAACGATTAGATTCTGTAGCTCTTGTGCAGAGTATAAGATATTTCTCGATTTCTTACTAAGGTAAATAATGTTTGATAGAAGTTTTAAAAGTCCACGTATAAATTAACAATTAATCTGATACATGTATGATAGTATCGATAACGAAAGAAAGGTCATGCTTTTCCAAAACTTTCAGCTCATCTCATAGGATTTATTGAAAAGAAACCCTTCATAATTTGAGTTTTATATAAAAAGGAAGTGAAAAAGGAAGTTTTTCATTGAGAAAGGAGAGTTTATTCCCCTCCAAAAAGGTACAACTTGTGGAACTTTTCTTTTCATCCCTCGATCCTTCAGATACTTTTGCTCTGCTTCTGGTTTCTGACAAGTTTTACGTAAGAAGAAAATGCAACCGAAATGAAATGAAGGTCGTTTTCGGTTCCAGTCAATGTCAAGGTGTTCCTTTTGCCAATACAATGTCATTACACACATCGGGAAAGAAAAGTATATAGGGAAGACCCTTTCAATTATACAGTAAATGTTAATGCGTATTTTTGTTTGTTATGATAATGAACTGCTATTTCTTCTTCCGTTTTAAAAGAAACCTCTGCACATTTTCTATTTCTGATTCGCTTAAAGATTTTTAAAATTGAAAAGAAAAAATGCAGCTGCTCCTCTATAAAAGACTCTGATTTTTTCATGTCGCGTGCCTCCTGTTCCCATCTGATTTCGATTTTCTTTTTATATGCCCTTTCTTTTCTTTCTTTTTCCTTTTCAAAGTCATTTTAGCGAAACCAATTTATTAAAATCGAAATCAAAGTTTCTTTTATTTTTTCACAGAACTTTAGGACCTCTTCTGTCAACTCTGCTGGTTAGCATCCTCCTCTACTTGCGGAATGGAAGCTCTTGGTACTCAAATTGGCTTCGGAGAGACCGTTTCATATTCCTATTTCAAATTGGACTGCTCCTCTCGGTATCAATCTTAGCGCATTACCCTTCCCTTATCTTAACTAGGATCCTGGCATGGATCTCCCTCCTTCAATCATATTTCCTCCCTGTTTTAATCTCCTCGGATGGAGTGGCTCTGAGATTGATCTCTTTGTTTCTCGCCGTTGCTTCACCCTTCTCCTTCATTTCATTCTCTTATGAGGCATTATTCTTTCCCAGCTTGTTCCTAGTACTGCTAATATTGCTGAAGATTGAGATGAGCGAAGAAAATTTGGAGGATAGTTGGACAGAGTTTCTCAATTTAAGCAGAGAGTCTAGGGAAAGGAGAAAGATTTGGGAGAAGGTGGACCTTCATCAAGCTGTTAGGCGGGCTTGGCTTCATGTAGGTTTAATTTGAAAATCTTGCAAATAATTAACCTTAAATAATTATGATTTACATATCTGATATTTTCATTCTGGTATTTACAGCTTTTCTTTGTCACCCTATCGTTCTTCGGCACTGGAAACATTGCCAGCGTCAACTCCTTTGACCCGAGCAGTACCCGCTGCTTTGTCAGCGTCTTCAGTCCGTTTATAATGATGCTCGTCCTAATTGAGAAAATTTTGGGACCTTTTCTTCTAGTCTCCTGCTTCTTCCGAAGACTTCTCTGGAACCCGTCACAAGTTGAAAGAAACTTTCTTATCGTTCTCCTTCTGTGCCAAGGAATGTCTCTCCACACTTTCTTCCAAGTCAGAAGAGAAGGAAGTTGGTTGGAGATTGGGATGAGCATTAGCCACCAACGTTATAGTCTCTGCTACAACGCTCTTTCTATTTATACTACATTTTGTTGCGGATTTCCTAATGGGAAAGGAGCTATGGAGGGAGGATAAAGAGAGAAGGAGTAGGTTTTCTATTCCGACTGTGGAGGATGTGGGTAGGAGCAGGAAGAAAGCGTTTTAAGAAGCCGAACCCAAAGAGGTAGATCAAATCAAAGTCAGCAGTGGCGGCTCTGGGAATATTTTGCAAGGGCGCCCGGTCAAAACAATTATATTGAGCTATTTCACAGCGATCGTTATATAAGATATTTTTGTGTCGGCGATGTTGACATTGTGCGGCGGATTATTTCGAAATATTTGGAAGGGATACTCCATGTGTCGGCCGAAGGCCGCGGAAATTTTTTAAAAGAGATAGTGAACATCCCACAAAACGATAGATTACGATAAACTATTATGGAAATATTTGCCAAATAAGATGATCATTTTAACACAAATTGTGATATTTTCCTAAAAAGGGCTTGAAAATTCGCCAGATTGAACCGGAAGAGAAAGTTTGTTCAATATTAAATGATAAAGCAGGGAATGCATAAAAATGGAATATGTCAATGCTAATTATTTGCTATTTTTAACTTTTTACTAAATTTCAGGGGGTTTAATATACCCTCATCCGCCACCTACGAATTCCTCAAATAAGCCTTAGCACAAGAAAATGACGTCGTGGAATCGAGGCATTACAAAACCATTTTTTGCAAATATTATTCAAATGATATAAAAATTCCCTTTACAAAATCCAAAATCTATTTGAATGCTTTTGTAAAATAGCATTCTAGCCCTTTATTTGTCTTATTTGCAATTTTAAAATTGTTTTGTCACTATGAGTAGCACAAAGACTATTTTCTATCAAAGGCTTTGTTACACCTTAAAACAATGCAAACGTCACCATAATTTTCAAATTAAATGACCTACAGAATTTTCGATTATTTAAAATATGCTTGAATTTCAAAAGAATACTTTTTTACAATAAATAAAACATTGTAAATTATAAAGCAGACCAACCAATGTGATTTTTAGGTTAGTAAATGCTGCAAAAATTATTTTAGGCTTACTGGCATTTTCTATTTTACTATTTTACTAGTTCTTGATGTCAAGTGGGAGTTTTGGATAAAATAAAAGTTCTCTGCAAATAGTTGCAGTTAACACAGCAAAGAATTGTTTTTAAAAAATCAAATGAAAGGTTATTTTTGCATTAAACTAGCGTTATGTTTAACCCATAAATACATCATTAATATTATGTGATGGCAATAAAATATAAAGTGACTGTCTGAAACATATTTATTGCTAATCATCGACACAACTATAAGGAATTTTTTTGGTAAAAGTTTGCATAGAAACAGTATTTAGATTAAGTTTGCATGTCCACAGATTTCTAATTTATTTAGATTTTAAACTAACTTTTAATTTTTTGTAAAACCATTAAAAGGATTCCACTGTTTTTTAATTTTTTCTCAAAATCCCAGGGGCGCCTAGGCGCCCCTGGCGCCCCCCTAAAGCCGCGCCTGAAAGTCAGTTAAAGTTTTAATTTATTCTACCTATTTTATTTTACGTTAGATTAAAGCAATTATTGCATGAATTGTTTGAATTTATCAAGGCTGTGGATGTGATATAAAATAAAAATGTTTTCCTATAAAAATCCTTACTGGATGTTTCTTAAAGTAAGCCTTTGCCATTGACAAGGTCGTTTGAGGTTTTAATATTGTATGGAATGAAAAAGAAGGGTTGGGCTATTTTTGACAGTTCTTTGGATATTTTTATGACTTAATTCCACGTTCTTTGCATGAAGTTTAAGACCAAGAGGCTTTTCTGCCTTCTAAAGTAATTGAGCTGCTTGCTTCTTCATAAACTGAAAATGAGACCAAGCCTTAAAGGCTTATAAAGAAAGAATTGAACAGAATAGCGAAATTACTGTCTAGGAAGTATGCAACACTTTGTAGAGAGAAGAAGAGGGAGAAGTGTAGAGTTGAACAAAGACAAAGTCCTGAGCATTCAGTCCCTTTCATAATAGTACTGTAAATGAAAAAAATGTTTCGGTAAATAGAGAACGGTCAGTAAGCTTAAGTTTGAAACTCATGAGGAGATGCATCCATCCATATCCATAATATTGAAGAAACGAAACTTCTTAGAAGTAAACTGTGAATGAAAAATAATGATTTAGGGATAATTTATATGCAGCTTGGTTAAAGTGCAATGTCTATTTTTGCCAAACATTTTCCCAATTTTTCCCAAAAGGAGCTTAATTAATAGGTATGCAAGAAATCAGTTCAAGTCTAAGTCTACATCCAAGGCTGGAATAGGTTTAGAGCTGTATAGTTTGAGGTTTAAAGCAAATGTCAACTTTAGAAATTTTTTAACATTGTCACCTGCGATTTTTAAAGGTAGTTATCCCGCAATGATGATGGCTTTTCTTCTAATCATCATATTATCTTGAAGGGCTAATGAGTTTGTTTTAGTTTGGTTTCTTTTCCACTGTGTTGCTGATGAACAAAGAAAAGAGTTGAATGAAGTGTAATAATTGTAATAATATTTTTATTTTTATGACAAAGATTAAGATTAAAATCAAATGTCCATCAGCATTCATACTTTATGAATAGAAAAATGATTAGGTTGAAGTTGAAAACAGAGTCATAGTCACGTTCAACTCATGTGGAAATATTTTCGTTCGAAAGATATATTTCATACAAAATATGAACAAAAAGTATTTTATGACCAAACACAGCTTGAGCTCAGGGGCACTTGAATTTTTTAATTAAGAAGGAATATGAAGAAGCTAGAATAAGTAAAAACCTGTGGGACATAATTCGTTGACCTACATTTTACCTTGTTTCCGCAATATTTTCCATGCTTTGCTGTAGGTAAAAAACTATAGGAAATGAAATGGATTAGGAAAAGTTTCATGTTCTGAATGACTGGTTTCTAGCCGCAGTCTTTTGTCTGGCCGCGATTGTCAAAAATCTCGGGTCGCAGACATGCAAATATGCCGCAAATTCTGCATGCGCAAAAATCCTCTCGAACAATTTCCCCTGCTTTTTACCATCTCATTAAGCTCAAGTGAAAGCAAAATTGATTTTGAGATATCAATCTTGGAGGGCATTAATAAGAGGGAAAGGTGCCCAGCCTGAAGACATTGCTTCAGGTCAGGTCTACTAGAGAATCAAGGCTTCTAATCTTCATCAAGAGACTTTCCCATGAAAAGTGAAAAAATCAAATCAGTCCTCTCTTCTAAATTAAAATTCTTCCTGGAGGCTCTCTTCTCTAATATTTTTTGTTTTGTTTATCTAGCTTCCTCTTCCTAGCGGGAACGAACTCACCCGGTAGGAATTTTTTGCTTTGTAATAAAATACTTGCCCATCATTCTCTCTCTCCAAGAGTTGCATTTTTACGCAAGTCTCTTTCCCTCCATGTCCCTCTTCTCATCATATATAAATACTCTTTTGTCCATTTATTATTATCTCCTGAAAAAACAGCTCTTGATTCTCTTTCTGTGTCTGTGTGAAGATACCGCTGCTCCTGTCCTAAGTTCCTATTTCATTTCCTACCCTTCTCTTCCTTCTTCAGCATGTACTTAACCAGTTTCCAAGTCCAACTTAGCAACAGAATAGGAAAAACATTCAAGCAAAAAGCAACCCTTATATCCATCCACAATTTCATCCCTTCATTCTGGCTCTCAAAATATTTCTTAGAAATTCCACCACCACCATCATATTCCGCTCTTTTTTGGGTCTGGCTAGCTCTTAACTCTCCGCATACTTTACAAGGACTAAGGACCCAAATGTTTACCTCCACTGCATACCTCCATTTCATTTGAAAGCCTTCTCGCAAAGTAAACTTCAAATCTGAATCGAAATTATCAAACTCTAGAGGAAAAACAGAGGAGTCCTTTTTGTTTTGTTTTGGTTTTTTATTGAGCCCGGCTCTCGGCTCAGCTTCAAATTCAAATCCAGCTTTGTTGAGAATGTCTCTTGTTTTATAGAGCCTTCTTATTTCATTCCACCACAAAGCTACCTTCCCATCCCTGTTTAAAATGAGGGATGGAAGGGAGCCTAGTTTAGTTGCAGGTTTTCATGTGAATGAACGGGATAATGATGCTGACATGATGATGGAGCTCTCCTCTGTTCTGTTCTGTGGGATTCCTTCAGGAGAAGCTGCATTCCAGTCTTAATCATATGAAAAAATGAAAGGGACTTTTGAAGCTATTTTGCCTTGCGTGAGTTGTGAATAAATTTTTATTTCATTTTTTTCTGATCCTCTTTGTTGTCCCCCTAAACTCGCTCACTATCTTGTCTACTTTTTTGTGGAGGGCCAGGAATAACAATGAACAAGGTTTTGCGCTTAAAAACTTTAGTTTTAGCTATGGTCAAAGTCTTGGTCTAAAATATTGAGTTCTTTTGGCTCAGACTTGTGAGCAAATGAAGAGAATGAAAGATCATTATCATTTCTCCCTGCCTTGTCTGTGGCCAGCATTTTGTCCAGTTTCAAGTCCCCTCCCTGTTCACAAAATCATATGCTTTCTCATGTGGAGGGGCTTTTTTCTTGACTTTTGTCCATGTTTTGGTTTTTACTGGAAAAGGAGGGTGAATGTACGTGGCACTGTGGCAGGCACAATTGCGCAATCTTACACATAAAAAGCCACAAAGAACTTTTATACCAGCAACCTGTTATAAGAAATAGACGGTTTGTGTTTGAAATAAGAAAGAGGTAGTCCTTGGATGGAAGAATCCTTCTTCCCTCACGTTTTTCTTGTAAGAAAGGCAAAGGCTGGGGAACAGGTTGATGAACAAAATGATCATAATCGCATCTTTGCGCTCACCTGAGCCATTTTTATCTACTTTTTATCCCAATCCCATTACACAAAATGCAGAAATTATTACGAGAAAAGAAGGCGGTTATTTATTCCTTATTAAGAGAAAAACAATGAGAAAAGCACTCAAAAACTGGAGAAATAACGGGAAATGTTTTGCATATACTGGATTCCAAATGAATTTGGGGCAACATGAGACTTGCATAATTTCGCACATGTTTCACCAAAGACCACAATTTAGGAATAGTAAATCAATTATAAACTTGTTTTTCATCGTTCTATGGAGAGGAAGTGCCCCGCTATGAACTTCTTGGAAGGTCCTTTAGTCCTTTTTGAACATTCAAAACAAAAACAGAAAAATGAGTTCATTATTTCTTACTTTTCCTTTCATCTTTCCTGTGGGTTTGATTCTGATTGGAATAATAAGGAAAAAGTGAAAAATATTTCATTCCCTTTTCATCTCATTTCATATCTATCAATCTACGAGAATCTGCCGCTATTTAAGAAAGTGGAGGCTTTTTCGCCTTTGTTTTCAAATTGAGCTCTGGTGAATGCTGAAGTGGCTTGAAATCTGAGATAGTTATGCAAGATTTACTAAAATGTTGTGAGAAGATATTGTACTTTTTATCCGCTCTTTTCCTTTCATCTAAAAACAACCGTCTTCGTCATTCTTTTAAAAATTCTTTCGTTCTATATGCTGGGTTGGATACAGCAAAGAAGGAAACAGCTCTGTAAGTTTTTTTAACCTGTTTTTACAGACAAATCATATAAACCTGACTTACATTCATATCATTACATAATGATATTACACTGCTGGGAAGTGAGAAAATGAATGGATAAAAGCTGGAGAGCCAGATTTTCCAACAAAGCAGTATCCATCTATCCAATCCAGTTCACGCAAAGTCTACAAAATTTAGTTTTCGAGGCAATTTTGTTGCATACATGAATACATTTCGTCATAACAGTCATGGGCTTGTTTGCAGTTTGTCTGGCTCATCATATTCTTTCCCTTTCTTGTCCTTATCAACTTAACTCTCCAAATGATACAAAGTTTAAGAGCCAAAATGATAATTTGAGAGATAGTTGAGAGTGCAATGAAATGAGCTTCTGAATTTAGATGAAATCATCGTAGTTTTTGTTATGTTAAGGAGAGGCTTCAATATTTATTGAGCG
>JAANSO010002579.1:0-13167 GCA_036507315.1 Lepidocyrtus fimetarius
GTAATTTCTGCCTAAAATACATTTTTTAAATTAAATAAACGTGTATCCTGCTCCGTGTGATATATCTTACACTCAAAGCTCTTAAAAAATTTAGTACATTCTCAATTACAAAAGCTTTCAAATTATATAATTTATATAATATAAACTACGCATTAAGCAAAAGCTTCCACAGTTGTTACATTTCTACGTAGTATTTTTTCGCAAAAAGTATAATGAAGCCTTTGCTTTCTTAGTTCATGATAAATGAATTCTGCTAAAAAGGATAGAACCGCGAATGAAATGGCAATGAGAAAATAAGCCACGATAATCATTTGCACATCTTTCGTAACAACCTCAAAGAGGTCCACTTCTTTTCTATTTTGGATTTGTCGGCAGTCACCAAGGCAATTCAAAAACTTGTTTTGTAAACTGATGCCATTGCTAATTCTTGACGAGAGTTGTAAATACAAACTTTTCACATTTAGATAAATCCACAGTTTTTTTTCGGTATTCCATCCATCTCCCATTAATTCCGCTTTCTACAATTAGCGAAAGTTTTTTGCTAAAAAATGGGGTAAAGTAATTTCCTAAAACGCAAGTATACAAGTAAAAATCTAAAGGTGTTACTTTCACTGGTTTAGAAACCCAGACATCCTGCCTAAATGCAGATAACTGAGCAATAAGCGGCTCAAGAGTTCGCTCAGTATTGTCAATGAAAGTAAACGGGTTGGACAACTCGATTTTACTATACCTTTTAGAGCTCATGTTGCGATATAATCCCGTCCAATTATTTATTATTTGCAGAGAAAAACTATTTTCAGGAGTAAACCATTTTGTCTTATTCTGAATTGATCGGTAAACGTGAATGTCAGCGGGTTGTGAATCATTTCTGCCCTGAGTGAAGGACGGCATTGAAAAATTTAAAAGACAAGAAACCTGAATTGTCGACCGAAATAAACAAGAGGATGACGTTCCAAAAGTGATATCCATTTTGTTTAGCTGAGTGAGTGAAGTTGGTATATCAGGGACAACGCTGTCTGTCAAAAGGGAAAAGAAATTAGCTTGGTAATATTGAGGAATAACAAGAGCAAGAAGACTCCAAAGTAGCCACACTCCCATCATTTTGAAATCATTCACCTCTGTGACCAATTTAGATGTTGGCTGCTGTTCTAAAAGAATCAAAGCAAGCGAAGCTTGAATACTTTTAATACTTTTAAAAATCGGTTTCCAATTTAGTTTTAAGTCACAACTGAGCTGGCGGTGGTGATAGTTTATTGCTAATGTAAACGCCACAAATACATTTGAAAGCAGTAGAAGCAGCCAAATTGAAATTTCAAAGGGTTTGAATAATCCGTCTGCTTGTTGTTGGGCTTGAAATTTTGCAATGTCTCGAAATGCCGTGATAAAACCAAACTCGTTCTTGGACACTCCATAGGGAAGATAACGTAGGGTTTCATAATTTGAACTCGTTTTTGCCGTTATAACTGACAAGAGTGTTATAATTCTTGTCTCCGAACGATTCAATAGCCTTACATAGCTGCTATCCCCAATTGTAAAATTAAGTACTTTAGAAATGAGCAAAACGGTGCAAAAAGATTCGTGAAATTTTATATCCAAGTTTTTATAAATGGAGCAAATTTGTTGTCGACTTCCACCGGGGTTGTATTCAGAGACTGAGATCTCCCTTGTAGAATATACAAGACCATTTTGCATGTTATTATGAAATTTATTCCACAATTTACGGATATCTTTTGCGACACGGTTTGAAAATTCATGATAGTTAAAGCCATTGCAAAGATTAGGACAGAGAATGAAGGTTCTGTTGTAATTTATGATTCCAACAAAGACAATTCCAGAAACAGGGTAATGTGAGAGCTGTCGAAGTTCTTTTGAAGACAAAGTGGGCAGATGTGGGTGCTCGGGCAGCAAGATCCACACAAAGCCTGGATGAAATACTCTTTCGTCAACCCTCCAAAGACTTGCAAATTGGAATCTGGGATCCTGCTCATCTGTCAACACAATCTGCACGGAACACTCGGCAATCTTTGTAGTTACTGATAGAGACCTTAGCTTTGTTTTCCAAATGCTTACGTTTCTAGCAGCTATTTCATTGGCAATTTTGCAAGTAAGCTCTACTTGACCAAAAATGTTTAACGCTTCGTGAAAGTTGTTGTTCTTTAGCGGGTTTAAGGATATTGTGTGAAAATAATTGAATGTGCATGTGCGGAATGAATTTAATATATTAGAAAAATCTGACCGTGAATTAGGCAGATAAGAACTTAAAATTAATAATAAATTTAAGGTTCCTCGAAATATTGCCCACATGCTAAATTACACTATTTTTTGCTGACGAAGGATTGTAAAATATGTCGAAGCTTTAAAATATGTGAGGAAATGCAGACAGATGTATTTTGAAAACCAAATTCAATTTGGTTGGTTTGTAGTTGTTCTGTGGATAAATCCCATTAGCTTTGGCTTTTCAATTAATTTTTACACGTAGATTTTCAATTAAAATGGTAATGAAAAGAAAACCAATTAAAGTTTTAATTAGTTATCAAGATAAACTGTTTTTAAGATTTGATTAGAGATAAAAGTTTCAAAATTAAAATTTATTATTCGAGAATATTTAAGATCTACTTTGACACATGTGAAGACTAACTAAGCTGAAACAGTTATAAAAATACTAACTTGCGTTTGGAGTTAACTTAAGAATTTTACTACGTGACCAAAACATAAGATTGCCAGATACCATGTTTTTTTACTTATCCATGTAAATGTGACTTGGTGAAATATTTCTTATTCGGGCTTTGTTAAACCTATCCTTAACAGAAGTGATTGCGGTCTTAGGTTGTCCACATTATTTCCAATGGTTCTTAAATTCGTAATTGGAAAGTGTATCATTTGAATACTAATTAAAATTAAAATTAGCATTTCGAATTTTGAAATGTAAAATATTTAAATTGATTTGCTACGTTTTGAAAACCAGTACAGAACGAGTCATGTATTTCATTTTTAATCATTGATATGTGAACTTGAATTTATTGGTTTATAATGTTTTTCAAATCAAAGCAAAATGCTTACCTTGTATTAGGCTAAGCAATGTTTAAAACACCTAAACAGTAAAAGGTAGTAGTAAGTTTTCGATTAAGCTTAATTTAATTGAGCCTTTAGTACGAATAAAGAGTTAACAGGAAACAGGAAAAATACAAATAAGTATGAATGTTATATTAGTTAACTTGTGGAATTTTGCAGTACAGTAACTTAATTAAGTTTGACATAAATTTAATTTTTTTAACTATTTCGAATTTTTGCGTAATTTAGCTAAAGTGCTTAACATAACAACAATCACGTAAACAAACAAAGCCATACATTTGGTTTGAAAAGTCCTAAAATTTGATGACGTTGCAATTATTTCAGAAACAAAGCAAACTACAATGATAAGCTTGGCTATTCCAAAATACATAAAAATCACAGAAAGTATTTCCAAATTGACAGTTTCATCTTTAGAAATTCCATAATTTTTGCGAGCTTTCTTGCACTTTCCTCCACAACTCAAAACTTCACTTTTCAGCATCCTAACTTTTCGTGCAGTCTTATACCCTTCGAGCGTTCGAGCAAGCTTCTTGTCATACTCAATTGTATTTACATATTTCCCAGCATTCTCCTGAAATCTCATCCACCGGTCTTGAAGCCCTGCTTGCTGAGTTTGCAAAAGTGTGCGGGAAATAAAAGAAAAAAAGTAATTTTCATAAATTTCAAAATACGTTCGTTTACGCAAATACGGAATTTCTATTGAAGGAGAGACGTAGCGAGAGGTAAGTAATTCTAGTCCAGCAATAAACTCCCTACTTATGTCTTCGGCACTCTCGATCAGTGCAAAGTCGTCGGGAATTCCTTTAGTTTTATAATGATTCGGATGTGAATTTTGAGCGGCCTTGGAATTTGTTTGTTTAATTTTCCAAAATATATCTGAAAACGCAGCATTGTGTAATTTTCTAGAAACAATCTTCGTTTTGTTGGTAATCTGACTGAGATAATAAATGTTTTGACAGGATTCATTTTTGTTTCCACTTTTTTGTGAACAGCGTGCAAAGTCTCTGCCTTTTATTTCTTCGACCTCGTTGTAAAAACAAGGAAATTTCTTTTTTAAGTCTTTTGAAAATGGTAAAATGCACGAATACATGGTAAATATACGCAAATTGCTTTTATCAAGACTTTCAAGAGTTTTTGGAAAGTACGGAGCAGCAATATAAGAAAGTGATGAGAATAGCTCTGCTTGGTAAAATTGAGACAGTACAAAAGCTGTAACTGCCCATCCGATCCATATCAACATCAACGCAGCGGATTTTATTTTCAAAAGAGAAAATGCAGTTGGTGGCTGGCTAACTAGAAGGAAAATTACATTAAACCAAGTCTTTCTCATGTTGTCCCATTGGAACGTAATCCAACGTGGTGTTCTCCCTTTGTCAATAGTAAATGCTATCGCTGCTAGCAAACTAGAGAAAGCTAGAAGTAGCCAAACTCTAACGGGAAACTGCTTTATTAAACCGTCTGCCCTTTTCATTTTAGATTTTTGAACATTTTTGTAAAGAACGACATACGATAAAGCCTTTGAAAGGTACATCTGACAGAAAAATTTTGGTAGTCGAGGTTTGCAATATCTCATTACATTTAGTGCAGACACCCACCTCAGATAATTTTCAAGATCATCATGTGCAACAATTGTCAAGTTAAATTTGTTTGCCACTAAATCAGCTACGCAGGATTCTGCATATATATTTAATTGCTTATGAGGAACATAAATTTTGCATTTGTTGAGATTGTTTGATAAGTGAGAATCCGTGACTTGCAAAACATTTGTTTGTTTATTATTGTTTAATTCGTCCCACAGTTTATGTAAATCTTTTCTCGTTTCTACCGCCTTCAAATTTAGTTTTGTCCGTACGTTGCAGACTCCAGGACATGCAAGTAAACCAATTTTGAAGTCGATTATTTCAACGTAGACAACTCCTGGTAATATAGCTCTTTGAAGCTCCAGCGAATACCAGAGTTGAAATTGTCTTGTCAAAATTGATTTATTTAATATTATCCAAACGAATTGCAATGGAAAGTCGAACTCTAATTTAAAATGGTAATTTAATGCGGATAAACCTTCTATTGGAAAGTATATTCTCACAGTACACAAAGAATGGCGTAGGAAGGTTTTGTTCTGCAAAGACAGATTTCTTGTCCAATATTTTTTCTCCCATTCGGAACCTGTACCATATCCAGAAACACTAAATTCCGTTGGTTGTCTCGATAATGGTTGCAATTCAGTTACTTTGTAGGACAACTGTGTATCAGTGAAATCAATGTTTTGCAGAACGGAGTGCAAGTCATGTTCATATAAGTCTACTTGTTTGAATCTACGTGCGTGCACTGTCGACCATTTTGAAGATGTTGGTGGGAGTACTGGCTGATTTGCTGCAGGATAGTGCAAATACGTAAATGTGCAATTTCGAAACGGTTTTGGAATTGTAAAAGGCTCTGCCGCAAAAATGATTTGACAATTTTGAAGGTAAACAAGCACAAGAAGGGCTCTCAAGGACATCGTGAAAGTTTAGAAGATAATTTTTTGCAACTACTGGACGACAAAATTGGTTAGTTCTGAAGCAAAATTCTTACACAACTGTTCAACTAACACGACATAATAAAATATGCGTAGGTCTTAGGTATGCAAATTTAGTGATAATTGGAATGTATATTAAAATATTGGTATTTCACAATAGAAGTTTTAATTTATATGTGAAATTACTTTTAGCCACTTAATAAAAATGAGCTCCACCTGCTTTTGATAATCACGTTGCGTGACACGGAATGAAGATGAAAATTAGTTTATTTTGGATAATTGTAATTTTATTGCTGCTTCGTTATTGTTAATTATTTGTTACTATTGGTTATATGTTATCTAAACGTGTCCACGTGTGCTTACTTCCTTCTATAACTGCTTGACGATTGGATTTTTTTGTCCAATCAACTGAATGGATATTAAATTTTAAACTCCGAAAATTAACGAAAACTGTTTGAAATTACCTAGGTTGTTTTATTATTATAAAATTTTACTTACGGCACTGATGAAGCCTTATTTTTCTTTTTAATGCGTTGAAATGGCTAAGGAAAAATCCAATTATGAACAAAGAAATTACTGAAAAATTAGCGAAATTACTAAAAATCGACATGAATATAATCTACCCTGAAACTTTTTCTGCTGGGGACATTCGCTGCAATGTATTTTCATTGGCATGTCGTATTTTTTATCGTTAGTTATCTATTATTTTTTCCTTTTAAAAATGGATGGACCCTTTTGACATCGATACAAAGTATTTTACCATGTTGAATCATGTTTGGCGGTTTTGAATTTATTTTGAGTGGCATACCGTAACATTTGTCTTAACTTGTTTTATTGGAACATTAAGAAAAAATCATACAAAATTCGATTATTTCTATAATTATTCAGCAAAACCAAAATTTATTCAAATCTGATTAAGGTCACCTTTAGAGTTCATTCCAAAACCAATTAAATCCTGTCCTTGGGCTCACTCAGTCTTTTGAAGTCTCTGTGGACATCTTGCTTCATGCTCTGCCAATATATATTTGCATGATAAAGCCTTCGTGCAAAACCCACAAGAAACTCGTAGACCAAGATGGACAACGTCCTTGTGCTTCTTCAAATGATTCGTCTTTTTAAATTTCCTATCGCAAAGGTTGCAGGCGTAACGGTTGACATTTTCGTGCACTTCCCTTCTATGCTTCCGAATTTTATACTCCGTGCTAAATCTCTTATCACAAAAATCGCAAACAAATTTTGATTCTAAATTGGGGTTTTCCTTCTCTCGTTTTTCAATACTCTGCAGGCACGTTAGTTGATGTCCTTTTAAACTTGCAAGGCAAGAGTACGATCTTTTGTTGCAGATCTCGCATTTTTGCGTTTTCTTAAGATGGACAAACTCGTAATGATTTTTTGCGTACTCCGTTCGGTTAAATAGTTTTCCACAAGAGGTGCATTGGTACTTTCCAGTAGCACTCTTTTTGAAATAATATCGAACACTGGACGAATCGTTTTTACTTGTTACTTCATTTTTCCGTAAAGTTTTTCGCTTTGAGCTTAAGGAAATGTTTTTGAAGGGAGTGGTCTTTATCTCACTTGCTAACGAAGGACATGAACCCCTTTGAGAATTTGCTTCGAATGAAATAAATTGATCCCGATTTTCTTGCAAATCTTCGAAGTCATCGTCAAAAGCTTCGGGAAGATCTACTTCTGTCTTTACTGTTGCTATTCTGCTGACATTTGTTTCTGTTAAACAAACAATGGGTTTCCTTTGTCTCTGTACACCTGTAAAGCAAAACAATATTTAAAACACAATCGTAATGCTTCAGTTTGTCAAGTTTGATAAAGCCTAAAACAACTTTTTACTTTTGTTTGCAATTTGTTTTCTGAGCTTATCCACAAAAGCTAGCTGGGTCAAGGTTTCCCGATCACTTGTCATTTTCTTTGAATAATTTTGAACCAGTTCGGAATCCTTTGCTGATTTAAAAATGCGACGATGAACTTTCTCCAAATAAAAATCCATTTCCATTTTAATCTTTTCGAATTGTTGGAACAAGTACGAAAATCTGCTGTTGATCTGCTCGCAAGTTTCACAGACATAAACTTTTAGATCTGTGTTTAGTTCAATTCCTTTCTTTTCAGTAAAATTGGTTGGAATACTTGAAGCGGATGCAGGTTCATCAACATTAATTTTGAGGTAACGACTGAAGCACCGCAATGAAACCAGATTTATCTTTTCTTGTTTCTCTACATTGGCACAGAAATTAACTTCCGGGGTTTTATTCGCAACTTTTGTTAAATCACTTTTTAAGCAGAAGAAGCAGCAGCCTTGCGTATTTAAAACTGTTCCGCTGTTCATCTTTGAAAATTTCATTTTGATTTAAATGTAGATTATTGAAAGATATAAATAGAATTTGCAATTTCATCTAAATGTTTCTGAAATATTCGTGTTAAATTATTTAGAGCGTTTAAATTAAAAAGACTTTAAACACTGGCAAATTACTTTTTCTTCCTTTATTCGTTGTTGTGGAAGAAGTTCTCAATACCGATCATCTGCTTTTTGTTTTTGTTTATGATTTTCTTGCTCTCGCGTGTGTATTTTCATACAAACAGCATTTTATAAAGTGAAAGGCTTGCACTCCGCTACAAAATTCTTGCTCACAATTAATACTCTTTTGTAACCTCGTTGTACATTGACAAGAATGGAAAAATGGTAGAACAGATGTTTGACTTTAGTGCCTCTACATTAAGATATTTTGTATTGACTATTGACTTTGCAACAGTTTAGTTGAGTAGAATGAAATAAAAACTCCTGTAAAAATAAATACATTGCGCTTATCGTTAGTTAGAGAAGTTCCTTGTATTTTATGTATCTACGTAAGTGTAAAGAATTCTAAACTCATTGGAAGTATCAAATTAAACATAAACTTGATATTTTGGAAAGGAAATTGATTTTAAAAATATTTTGTTAAACGTCATTAAAGTAAACAATGGAATACGTAAAGAAAAAAATTGCGAGAAAATTAAATACAAAGGGATGCTGTTTCTTTTGTTTGCGAATTGACCATTTTCGTCATCCTGGAGATGAAACTTTCTCCTTTCCCTGCAGTGAAAAACAAACTCACAGTAAATTATTTTCAATGTGCTACCTTCTTCGTCACTTAAAAATCAGTAATAACTCTTTAGATGAAAGTGCATCAGACTCATTTACTGATGGAAAGTTTATTAAAATCCATCTGTGCGATACCTGTGAGCAAGTGAACTCCAGAGTATCCATCCTTTGCCAACAATTGGAGAAAGTCGAGATGGAATTGAGTTACATGATTGAGTTAATTCACCTACGCATTGCAAATTCAGCAAACGATTCTAGCTTGGTGCAGAATTATTCAAAGAGGATGACAAGCGACAATGACTCCTTATCCCAGCTTGCTTTTGTGGACAAGTTAAGGAAAGAACTGGTAGAGAAATGTGAGTGAGAAACTTATTTGGAGAAATTTTGATTACGTAATAGAAAATTTCAATTAGCATTAAATTTTACTTCCATTTACAGGTTTGCAAAGGATAAATAGCCCTCTTCCCATTGTTCGATTGAACAGGATGACCAATGAAAAGGAGAACACTGCGATTGTCAAGGAAGAAACAACTGATGCTTTTGAAAACAGTGATGACTATTTTCGCGTGCCGAGTCCATCAGCTTCCTTGGATATACACACATCGTCCTTACCTTCTTCAACCGAAGCCAAAGTAATATTTAAGCCAAAATTGACTTCCGGTACAATTAAACAACCAAATTTAGATGTAGAACTAAACGACGTTAAGCACAATCCAAACGCAGTGAAACAGATTTCAGAAACATCAAATAAAAAACGAAGAAAAATGCTTCACCTGCACTATTCAAGGGACACTGTTGCAGGAGCACTCCATTGTAAATACTGCGACAGGAAATATAGCAATACCGAGAGTTTTCGAAAGCACTATCTCAGCGTTCATCTGAAGATACGATGTAAATGCGAGATATGCAACAAAATATTCTTCAAAATGAAGAGTTTAAAGGATCACAGGAAAAAATGTGGACAAAGTGTGAAAACTGGATTGAGAGAAGGACAAACTTTAACCTTTAAATTTGTTTGTAAAATTTGCAATAGATTTTTCCAAACGAAGCAAAAACTTTATGATCATTCTAGATGGTCACACCAAAATAATAGTAGGTATTCCTGCGATATTTGCAGTAAAAAGTATTCTAGTTTGAGTAATTTAAAGTTACACAAAGATGCACTGCACTTTGGCAATAAGTTCTTTTGTAAATTCTGTGGCAGCCAGTTTACCTTTAAGGTTGCCAAAGGAAGGCATGAAAAATCTTGCCCCCAGAGAAATGAAATCAAGTTGGAGAAAGACCTCGTGAACACTTGAAATATTACAATTTATTACAAATCTTTGCAATTTAAAATTAGCAGTAAGAAAGGGTAAATCTAATTCATATGCAAACACAAACAAACTTTGATAACTTAAATAAATCTACTATAAATCAAATATTTAGACCTAATTATAATACTTATAGTGGTAAATAAAATACGACTTTACACAGTTCTTGTTGCCAATCGAAATAAATTAAAATACGAAACAACAATCTTAGTATTTGATTATTTCATTGCCAAATTATTCGCAAATCGCTGAATAAACCAAATACAATTGTAACTCCTTTGAATTTGTTTTGAATTCCTTTGTAAGACTTTTTTATAATGTGTTACTGGTTTAATTGTAACCTCCTAAGCTTTCTCCGCGAGGCATATTTTGCGATGTTTCCGCAAACCTCTTGGATATTTGAAAGATTTGATGTTGCAGTGATTGCATTTCCACAGCCTCCCTTGATGAGCACTTTCATAATGAAACCGAGCAGTTTGTGCAGTAGAAAATGTTTTCTCGCACATGTCACAGTTAAACCTTCCGGTGTCAGGATCCTGTTCAAATTCCTTTCTTTCACTGTAAAAATCAGTAAATACTTTAAAGTCAGATTTCTTTTTAACTAAAATTGGCACTTGTTTCGGTTTCTTGCGGCACAACTTTTTATGCCTTCTCAAACTGCTTGGATGACTGCAAACCTGGATCCTGCAAATGTCGCATTTCCATTTTTTTCTTTCGTGGACACCTTGGAAATAAATTCGAGCGCTGTCGCTGTGGATAAATGTTTTATCGCAAGATGGACAGGGAAATCTTCCGGTTAGAGGATCCTTTAGAAATCGCCTTCACATTGCGGCTATTTTCCTTTTTGACAACTTTTACTATTACTGTTTGTGGAACAGGTTCGGAGATTGATTGGGAACAAGGGGATTGTGGCGAATGGAAATTCAACGCGCAAAATTTACTCTCTTCTTGTCTTGAAATGCTAAAAGTTCAGTAAAACTTTCAACTTTGTAAGTTTACTAATATGGTGAGTAGCACAATGGTCGAGCCCCTCAAGCCGACAGCCGACGCCCCTCAAGCCGACAAGCCGACAACTCACAAAACGACCGCCGACACTTTTGAAACAATTACTGAACAAAGTAAATGAATCAAAATTTTATTCTTTATTTCTCCCCTTGTGGGTAATTGCAAATTACAGAGAAAAATAAATAAAAAACTATTTCTAAACCATATAAAGTATAAAATTAATAATTATAAGAGAGTGGAATATTTTACAAGGGGGATGTAATAAGTATTATGTCTTGTTAATAGCTGAAGCTAAATGCAGTGAAGCTAGTAGAGGTTTTGTTTTGATGGCCCGTCTGTCTGTCTGTCTGTGGATGCGCTAACTCAAGGTTGCATTTAAAGATTGCAATGAAATTTGTCATGCTGATACAAATTGTAAATTGCCAGAACCCTATATTTTTTAGCGATTTTGGACTAACTGCTTGGCCGTAAAGAGTGACGGTTCAAAAAACTTAGAAGCACTATGTACAGTAAAATTTTTACCGGATAGTAAATTAAATGCTCTCATTCTAATTTCGATATTTGTTTTTTGAAAATAGTGGCAAATTTACTACAAAAAATTTTAAATATGCAAGTTGTATATCCTTTTAACCGCAGAGATTTCTGGGTCATAATTTCTGTGGCAAAATCTCCTAAAATGGGGGAAATATTGAATTTTACAGCAAGTTTTTAATAGCTTTTCAGCTTTTGGATTGCTTGCAAATTGGGAAATACAACATAATATAGATTTTTGAATTATAATTATTAAGTGCATACGTTCAGCTAGTCGGTTAAAGGTTTTACTAACGTTTATTTTTCCCAAGAATTTACTATTACCAACAAGGGGAGAAATAAAAATTACAATTTTGATGCATTTACTTTACTCATTAAATGTTTAAAAGTGTCGGCTTGGGGGGCAGGACCAGTACAATGCTTGCGTAAATTGCATAACGGGGAAAGCAAAGCAGAAATAAAAAACACCGGCGTAAAAAAATGCACAAGCAAGATAGCGGCGAACACATGATTTTCTCATCTATCTATGCATTGCAAATCCTTTTTGCAGAACATCTGTAGGTTCTGATTTCTATTTAATGTCGAGAAATAAACTTTTTAGTTTGAATTTTTTTAATTCGCCACAACAATGTCGTTCAAACGCTATAAATTCCATATGAACACTTCCTTTTGTTTTCTGTGCTCAGATAAAATTTTGAACAATGATGAAAATAATTTAAATGGGAATTCTTTTTCCCTTAAACACATCGTCCAATATTTAAACATCAAATTGAACGAAATTGAAACACTTTCAACAAAACCAATTGAACTTTTAAGTAAGACTGATGTGAGGGTGAGTTTGTGTGATGAATGTCAAGGAACATTTAAACAAATTTCGAAACTTTACACTGCAATGGAAGTAATTAAAATGAAGCTGGATTATAATTTTGAAACTATCCAAAATGTACTTAAGTCCACTTTCGAAGTGCAGACAACTCAAAATCACATTGAAGAATTCGCGAAGGATGTGTCCTCACGCCACTTTAAATTAGCAAAGGAGCTCCAAAAAGAAATCTTGGACAAATGTAAGATTAAAAATACATTTCTTGGTCATCTTTTGGTTATTAAATGGGAAAATTAATTTTGCATTTTATTTCAGGTAATATAAAAATGCCGAATCATCAACCCCGGATAAAATTAGAAAAGGTTATGAATTTCCAGTTAAGGAAAGCAGAGGATGAAACGCTATTGGCACCAAAGTTGGAAAGTATTGCTGGAGGTAACGTCTTAACGGCTTTAAGTGATGAAGTTATCAGCTCGGATTTCGCATTTCAACCGAGCATTTCGTCAAAAACAGAACATGATGATGATATTGGCAGTGAGCTCGATGCATTGGAAATTTCCAATGAACACGATCTGAAACCGGAAGTCTGCAAAATGAGATCGCCTTCAACTACCGTCTTAGAAGATTCCACAGAGAACTCTGCAGAGAATAAAGTAAAGGATATATTGAAAAGCCCTACTTTCTCACGAAACTCGTCCACCGGAAAATACGATTGCCCAGTTTGCAATCAGCCATATAAAAATATGTTTACTGTTCAGAGACATTACGAAAGTGTGCATCTGCGAAAACGATTTAAATGTGATATTTGCAAATATGATTT
>JAANSO010002580.1:0-13167 GCA_036507315.1 Lepidocyrtus fimetarius
CTCGAGAAGAATAGAAATTGTGAAGAAACCTTTTTCCTCCTTCATTTCCCAACTTTTTACTTTTTGATTTAATTCCGGATTCTATGGCGTAGCATAGTTAATGGTAGACATATGCTTTTTAGTGTATTACATAGATTCACCGAGGCTTAACTCACTACTTTTTAAAAATTTGAATAACTAGGTACGAAAAAACCATGCTAATATTTGGCTAATTCTATAATCATACAACTAAATTCTACCAATAGTTATGTGAATAGTTTATTAAATATATACATTTGCAACATTAAAATAAAAAAGAATGAGAACAATTCTACAAAGATAATCTTTATATTTGAATGTTTTGTGTAATTGATATGTAAATATGGTATCATATTCAAATCTCTATTCTTTTCAAAGTCAAAGTATTTTACTTTCTTTTATATTTTTCTGAAAACTGCATTAAGTTCAATGCTAATACCAAAGGATTCCACCAAACAATCTTGACAGCCTTTTTCCTTTTCATCAAAACAAATCATTCTTTTCGTTGAAAGACAATTCAGCAATTCCCAATTCATTTTTTCTCATTTTCTTTGAATATAAATGTGACATTCATGTACTCTTTTTTCTTTCCCTGAAGATCATTCGATAGTTTCGGCATTTTGTTCAGTGTAGATGTTTGAAGAAACTTGAATGCCAAATAATATGTAAATTGCTATTACAGTTGCATAAGAATTATTAGATAGCTTACCCTCCTTGTTAAACCAAGAAAGTACTGGCTTGGGTACAGCCTCAACGTAGCATTCCAGCGTAATGTTTTCCCCTAGCGGAGCCGCAACAAGTTGATTAATAACCTTGATTGATGGCTGAACTACAGAATCGTGAAGAAAAAAAAGAAAACATATAAAACACACAAAAAGGGATTTTTTTCTATGCAGACTTCCGACAAGCTTCCATGCACTTTTTCTACTACAAAATATTTCACCCTTTCCATCATATTTTTTTTCGAAAGGAGATGAAAGGAAAGGAGAGCTCTTTCACTGTAAACCTTTCTCCTCCCTTTCCTTTCCCCTTTTGTAAATAAAAGTCAAGTTTAAAACTCAAAAATTTAAAACTTACAATGTACGTATACCATCACCCTTTTGCTCACCACTGTAATTAAATAAGAAAAGAGAAACCATCAAATTATATAAAAATCCACACAAACCACCACCTTTATTAATTTTCTTTGCAGGGAATAAACACAGGTTTCTAATTTTACTTAAAGGGACAAGGGCAGATAGAAAAGGGAAAAAGATGAAAAGGTTTTAGTTTTTATTTTGTGAGATCATCTTACAGGGTGGAACGCTGTTATTAGCGATGCATAAATACGCTCCATTATCGGTCTTTTGAAGGGGGCGCAAAGCAAGTCTCTCTCCTTCCCAGACTTCAACTGAAATAGAAAGAAAATAGACAAACATTTTTAAAAGGTTGAGTTTTTTTCCTCTTCCATTCTTTCATTTGCCAAATTTTCAACAAAAATTGAAAACGCTTTCTTTCATCACGCTTGGATTACTTTTCACCATCAACTGCCATTAACGTCTCATCACCTTTTTGATTTTTTTTCTTTTGTAAAAATCTGAAACGGTGCATGTTATGCAAGGCGAATAAAAAATGGAAGGAAAATTGTGTTCCACCTCACAACAAGCTTTATTATTTGCTATTGATACAAGTCAAGATAAATTCTGTAACACTGGTTATGTTTCTTTCTTCTATTCTCCGAATTTATGCTTTATTTATATTGTTTGTGTAGGGAAAACCTTGCACACAATTGAAATGTTTGGAAGGTGGAATGAGGAAGAAAGGAAAGTTTACTAGAAAAAAATCTGACAAGGATAAATGGAAGCTGAGATTAATTTTCTCCGGTGCATTTCTCACGAGAATTTTACACATTTTTCTTTTATACTTTTCTGTTTTTTGGATACTTCTAGTATAACTAAAATAAGGTTTAGAGGATGGAAAAATATTATTATGTTCTCCTTTCCCTACTCTCTGGATTTGGATCTGGATCTACTTTAGCTTTCAACACTCACTCAAAACTCAATCTCTCTTTTCAGTGTATCCAAATTCAGATCAAGTTTGAAGTCTAAAGGAGGCCAAATCAAAAGATGTTTGCAGTTTAAATGTATTTTTATTATTCTCCCATTCACCGTTTTTATATGCGTTTTAAAAGTAAAAAATGTGTGCGTTCATTGTAAAGTTCGGAGGGTACGGAGAAGGCCAAGGATGACGATTAAGATGATGATGTGAATGGACAGAAAGAAATTGGAAAAGAGAAAAGTATTTTACACGGTTAAACAGTCCTTTCCTTTAAAAAGATTGAAATGGAAGGCGTATTGAATAGAGAAGAATTGATATTGAAAGTGATGTTTTATTTTAAAGGTAACAAATACTATATTTTCAATTTTACTGTGCACAACGAAGGAATAAATGAAATGCCCCAGGAATAGGGAGAAGAAAAATAGGAATAGAAAATAGGATGGTAGGTTTCAATTCTTTAAAAGAATGTCGATCTAGTTTTAAAGAGGGCAAATTATTTAAGAATGAAATACTACCCGTTGGAGATTGTCAATGGCCCAAATTTAAAGCTAAACTACATAAATGTTAGGAAATTAGATGAACTCACGTAGATTCTAGTTAAAATTGTCTTAAAACGCGTTGTCTGAATGCATTTTTGTCGGAAACCATTTTGTCTTAATGAAAATATTGGTTTTGCTTTTTTGTCTGAATTTTAATTGTAATCTGAAAAGCATTTTGTGCGAAAGCATGAAACTGTCTGAAAAAAAATTGTCTTAATTTACGTAAATAAAATTTATTCATTCAATCACACGTGAATAACGACACAAAAGCCTGAAGTAAAATAAAAATAAGGGTCTCGGCATATAAGATGCATCTGTCTGTGCAGATGGGAATTCAAAG
This sequence comes from Lepidocyrtus fimetarius, assembly GCA_036507315.1. NCBI lineage: Eukaryota > Metazoa > Arthropoda > Collembola > Entomobryomorpha > Entomobryidae > Lepidocyrtus > Lepidocyrtus fimetarius. The sequence goes on from JAANSO010002580.1 coordinate 2,935, forward strand.
TATGTGTGAATTTTTTGCACGCTTTTGATGAATTAAAAGTAATTTTGAAGAAATTTTAGTTATTTTAGGGCGTCAAATGAAATCCGATAAATATAATAGTATGAGGACTCCTATTTTGAACAGATTTATGGATATTTTAGCTGAATAACATTAAAATTGAACATGTTACACATCCTTCAGTCCAAATTCAAGTGCAATATCCCGAAAAATATCATCGCTTCTAGGTTTTGTAGTTTGGAAAGGTGCGGTCTGATAAATAAATGACTAAAAGTTTGTTATATAATGAATAGCCTTTCCCTTCATCTGATGTGCTATAAAAGGACATGAACGTTTCTTTTTGTAAATACATTTTGCAACTTTACCCTCCGCAAACATATCCCATTCATTTCCTTCTTTTTCCTCATATAAACCAACCAAACGTCACTCTTCCAACTTCCTCCTCTGCATTTCGGATAAACAGGCGTAAACTATTTTAACTTGTTTCTTTTGCTTGAAAAGGAGAAAAGGACTTGATTTAAGAAACGAAACCAACTCAACAAGAGTCTAAATTCTACAGTGGTTTCTGAGTTTTTTCTGATTCAAGCGGTGGTGGTGGTATTCGTGGGTGACTTTTTTCAAAACCTTTTAACATCACCATCGCCGCCACACTGCCATTTTCACTGAGCATATATTTTTGTGGATAAAAAATAAACTCTTTCTTTCTATTTATTCACTGCCTCTTTCACGCTTCTCTTTTCATTCTATTTATGCTCTGAAAAAATGCCACCACACGCTGGATAAAGTTTTTACAAAAAAGTGTCAACGCTTCCAGTTTTCCGTTCTTTTCATACCAAAAAAAGACCTTTTTCATCATTTTCTAAGACGTTATATAAACCGTAATAACGAGGTTGTAAAAGGCTTTATTCTTGTGTACTCTGCCGTCACCCATCACCATGAACAGAATCATCATTATCCCAAAGTAAGTGCATTATTTTTCCCTTTCCAAAGCTATTATTGCAGCCTCCCTCTTCTCCAAGTTTTTTTATTTATAGAGATTCAAAACTGGAAAAGTTTCCACTTTTCTTTTCTGTTGTGACTGAAAAGTGAAATGTATTCATAGTTCGTGGAGCAGAGTTTCTTCTTTCTCATTTTGGCCATTTTTAAAAAGGGAAAGAACTCCAATTGACCCAGTGTCAGGGAGAAGTAAAAGAAGGAGGGAGTTAAGAGCAGCTTTTTGAGGTGTTGCTATTCAGAGCTTACTTTTCTGGTCTCACCTTTTGAATTTAACTTTATTTACCTTTTTAAAACTGTTTGCTGAGCCGAAACAGAAACTTTCAGGGGAAAATATTGATGTGGTTGACATTTGAATGGAAACGAAAAGAAAAGGAAAACTTTCTATTTGAAGGGTGAAAGAAATATAAAAACTAAAAAAGGTTTCTTGGAATTGAAAAGGAATAGAATATCAAGAAAAAGACTTATGAATAATGTATGTATTACTAAGTGAGATGATTAATTGATGAAGAGCGTATTATTACGTAAAATCCACTTTATTAACTTATGTTCTGTATAATTTATGGCTTATTTTCTCACTTTTCTCTCCGGGACTACTGAGGAACTCCCTGCTAATTGGTAGGGGTTGCCCGTCCTGCCTTCTCCATCTAACTTTTGGGGGTGGATACCCAGTTGCTTTGCATTTCAGCATAGCACTCTGACCCTCTGACACCACCACGTCGTTGCTCGTCTCGGTATCAATGATGTCAGCGGGGACAACCACGTCCAACGTTCCAAACTGACTTCGTTGAGGATCAGTGTTAACTTGGCACATGTACGAGCCACTATCATTTTGTTGTACATTTTTGATATGAAGAGTCCAAGTGTTGTGCCCGTTGTGGGTGATGCTAAATCGGTGATTGTGGGTCACCATGTGATTGTGCCATGCTATGATTGCCTTGTCTTCAGAGCGGATCCATGCAACCTTAACCAGTCAAACAAAAAGTTTATTAATTCATTAAGAATTTGCATAAACAAGAATAGCCAATTTCAATTATTGTCGTATGTCTTTTCAAGCCTTCCAATTTCATTTTCAATTTATTAAATCCATTCTTTATTCCCATTAAATCCATTATTACTGTCATTATTATTGCAATGCAATCCTCTTATTCTGAAGCATAGCTTTTTTATTCCTCGTGTATTGTAAGTTGAGCTAAGTCAGCAAAAAAATCTGGAAGCCCAACTGGAAATCCGATACAACTGCTGGAACACCACTTAACTTCCTCTCATCTTGTTTCTACTCCTACGTTACTTTTTACATTAGTTTTGCCACTCTTCATCTATCCAGCAGAGAGCTAAACCGTGCATGATGATATTTCCTCCCTTTCTGTTTCCTTTACTTTTACGATTTCAGCGGAAAAAACTAAAATGGGATCAGATTTCAAAAAGAAAGTACAAAAAACACAAACGGGGATAGAATGTGCCTCTCTGTAGATCACATCCTTTGACTCTGATTCACTCATATTTCCCAGAATTACACTTTTAGAGAAAGAAAATTATTATTATGGAGCATGGAATGGAAGAAAAAAGAAAAGCAGTAAGCAAGCGGGAGATCAACCAAGCAAAAGGGAGCAGTCATGCCTTTGCTACCACCACCACCATATCCTCATCTTCTTTTTTATAATCATCATCATCGTCTTCATTGCCATATGTGACGGGAGAAAGCTATAAGAAAAGGCTAAAGATATTTTTCCTCTCCTTGAAAAAATGACTTTTCTTCTTCTCCAGAGCTCCTTCAGAGGACTTGTTTCCTATTGAGAAGAATGAGAAGAGCAGATTGGAAAGTACGTGCAATGTGTGACCGACCATCCGTCGTCCTTCTGGAATGGAGTGCCTTAACATTCCTCGTTCTTTTCTCCTTGCATGAAACTTATTCTTCTCAGTTAAGTCCAGTCAAAATCATTAATGTAACGATATATATTTCTCACGAATACGTTTGAAAACTCGAAGAAGCTGCTGCTGCTATTTCAACTATTGCTAAAGTGGGGACTATCACGGTAAAAACTAAAGTAAAAGGATGCTGATGATGATAATCATGATGGTGGTCAGATTTTTCTCTATTCTTAAGAGATCTGGTCCAGTCCAGTACGGTCACACAGAATAACCAAACAAAAAAATTTCAGTTTTTTCTGCTACTTTTAAATATAAATATTAGAAAAAAGAGTGCTCATGAGCCATGATAATGTTTAACATATATTTTTTCTGCTAAGCTTAAGGAGAAAATGGAGTGTGAGGAGGAAAAAAAGACGAAAACAGTTTTTTCTGCTACTTTTAAATATAAATATTAGAAAAAAGAGTGCTCATGAGCCATGATAATGTTTAACATATATTTTTTCTGCTAAGCTTAAGGAGAAAATGGAGTGTGAGGAAGAAAAGAAGACGAAAAATGCGAAGGGAATAAAAGAACACAGTAGCATTAGCAAAGCAGATGCCGCTGTTTCTTCTAAAAAGGAAAAAAAGTTGTAAAAATTGTGTTTTCTTTTTTATTTCATACAAAAAAGTAAGGATTAGTTTAGATTTTTTATATTCTGTAAGCTGAAGAGGACTGCAGAAGGACTTGAAAAGAGAGAGAGAGAGTAAATGGAAATGGTGGCTTCCCTAATGTGACAAGACAGAGAGAGGGAAAAGGGACTTTTGGCTTAAATCGTTTAGAAAATGAACTTTCTAAGAACAAGGCAGATTGAAAGGAAAGAAGAGGAGGAATAAAATAATGATGATGATAAGAATAAAGCAAAGAAATGTTTTCTTTCATTCTCTTTAACTCACCCACTCACTACCAACCATAAAATGTAAAAGGAAACACGCAAAAACGGCAGAGAGAAGGAAAGTGGCTAAATACTTTTTTGTGGTGGTGGTGAGAAGGGAAAGAAAGGGAATGAGGAATGATAAAAGGGTGGAATTTTTCATGAGAATCCTCTTTTTTAAGTTGGTTTTTATTCTTAGTACAAAAAGAAAGTACGAAATAATAAGTAATGAAATGAATCTCGTTTTAAAATGAGAATAAATTAAGTTTCTTTTATCAAATACATTTTTTCGTATTAGTAATACTGCGGATTGTGTAAAAAGGATGATAAAGCAGGAAAATAAATGTATTTGCCTACATAAAGTGGGTGGTTTTAAGCAAAGCAAGGCTATTCAAGTGTCTTATAAAACACAAAATTATATATAAAAATGAAGGAATTGCAGGTTTTCTGTGTAAAATGCAAAGCAAGAATTAGATCATCATATTATGAGAAACTAAAAATGTCTGAAATCCAAAACAGTACTGCTTTTATTACAACATACATATTGGAGCAGAGTGGGCACTGTAATAATATTTGTTAGATAAAACCGAAACAGCAGTTAAATTAAAATAATTAAAATTACCTTGTATTCTCCCAAGTGCTTTACTACACATGTAAAGGAAGCATCCGATCCCTGCTTAATGGTAAGATTGGGAAGCAGCACATCAAACTCAGGTTCCAACCCCTTCATTCTGTCATGTGTGGATCCTAAAAATCATTGAAATTTCAATTCAATCAAAATTATTATTCAAAATAATCTGTTTAAGTAAATAGCAAACACATTTCTTAACAATTTACTGTTATGTAGGTGAAGGTTTCCGATTAAACCATTTCATTGCTTGCCATAAATTTTACTCCTATTAAATAAAACTGCTCTTTCCGTCTCTACTTTTTCATTGAATTTCAAAGCTTTGTTGAGATATCTCAACAAAACAGGTAAGTCGATTGAACCAAACCGGAATTTATTTTAACCTGGAAAAGAACGAAGATAGTTTCACACAGGCCCATAACTATTTCGATTATTATCATATTACACAGTACTTGTATGCTTCAATTCCTTCGCAAAATAACAGCACATACAATCACAGAGTCAGACACAATAATAATAACGACCAAACATGATTCAATTTAACTTTCTCTTTCTCCCAAACATTTTTGCCCCGTAAAAGAACCTGTAAAATGACATTGGTTTTCCCTTTTGCGTATGGAAGTTGTAAAAAGGGTTAAATTCTGGTAACGGGGAAAGGAGAGGAAATACGAATTTTATTTTCCATTTTCTGTCGCTTTGGGAAGGAAAGAGAGAAACGGGAATGAAATGGAGCAATACCATGCACATTTTACGGGAGAGTAAAATATAAAATAGCAAGCTCCTGTTTGATTCTTTACTGCTGATGCTGTTTGAGTTGATATTTGTGAGGAATTTTATGGGGCATCCAGGACCGATATATTCAAGCAGACAGAACACAATCCTAAAAGCCGCTCAGGGACTACCACTTTTGTTAGGGAAAAGCTTTAAAACTTGAGAGACAGAGAAAGTTGTATTTAAAGCTGGGAGAAAGGTCGATCTGTTTATTTTTGGTGGTTGTGAAATGGAGTGGAGGAAAGGGAGTAAAAGCAACGCACTTTCTTCCCTTCCAGCTACACAGAAACAAAATATAAGGGTAGAGAAAGAGGTAAAAGAGAGAAAACGTTTACGGCAGATCTCTATCTTTCTCATCCCGTTTTTGCGATAATATTGCATTTTATGTTGTGCATTTATTGGATTCTCCTCATATAGAAAGAGTAAAGTCAGAGAAGTACCCGAACTACCAGGTAACGAGAATTGCACGTTAATTCAACGTCATTAAATTCACGAAAATTCGTTGAAGGAACGTGGGGAGGTGGTGGCTGTTTGGTGGGTACTTGGGGGGTTAATGTCCGTTTCAAATACGTGGACGACTCGTGTTTAACAAAAATTAATTCACCAATCGTCCACCAAATTTAAACGATTTCTCCACTATTTTTAAAGGCATTAATTACAGTATGATATGAAATAAAAAACTATTACAAAAGTTGTTTTCAACAGGTATAACATTTGCATTTAATTAAAAAATAAGTTTGAGGTGGGAGACAAATACATTTTAAGAACTTCCGTTAAAATATGACTTATTTTAGCTGTTTAACTATGACATACACTTTAATGTAATTATTAACAGATTTAATGACTAAATATTATCTTCGTCTGACTCCAGCTCACTAGACCCATCGATATTAGAGTTAGCAGCATATTCATCGTTATTTGTTTCTCCGCGAAAAATAGTTTCCTCCTCTGGATTATTCCTAATTAAAATATTACATTACATTAAAACACAACCCAAACATAACTTTAAACTATATTATAGTCTAAACTAATATATTATTAGACGTTTTACTTACAAAGTTCCTTTAGTTGACATGCGTTTTTTGGAATACTTGAGCCAGTTTTTGATAGCGTCTTCAATCTTCAAATCTTCAACCGACTTATATTTTTCTGAGTCTCTGACAGCGTCTTTATTTAAATAAAAGCACAAATATAAACGAGACCGTTATATACAAAACAAAAAATGTTATATACAACGGAGAAGTATACGGTTTGCTTAAGAAATATATATTTACCAAAAACCAACGTTTTTAAGTCAGTGCCTGAAAACGACTCCTTTCCTCCACGACTTCCAAGCCAGCTGTAGTTTGCCGACACGTTATCCTTAAAAAGCGAGCTAAGAATCCTTCGAATGAAGTCTTCAGTCGTTTTACCTCCTTTCCTGGACAATTTTGTCACCTGAAATAACAAAACCACGTATTTAGCAAATACAAAATGAGAGTGGAAACCATTATAAATATACTATACCATTTTATTTCGAAATGAGCCGTCCATTAATGCTTCCAAAGCACATTGAACTCCGTCCATGCTTCTTATGGGAAATAGTTTTAAGGCTTTCTCATCAAAGTCATCCACCTCGACTCTTCTTCGTTTGGAGCCATCATCTCTTGTATAAGCTCCTACGAGGATATCAATTGATTCCTGCATTTGTTTTTGGTTAGCTTTTAGTATTCCAACCTGACGGATCATCCAGTTTTGAAACCCTACAAATACGAAAATAATAAATTATATTTCAACTATAAGAGTTTACCTATTATACTATAGTTAGTTGTGCTACAATTACCATCTCTGCCCTGATCCATTGAAGGCGCTTGTGATGACTGAGGCTGATTATCAGTAAAACATGATTCCAACAATGCATGTGGCTGACTGTTGGGAATAAGACTTGCGCTGGTGCTTGGTATATTTGGCAACGGACTTCTGATAGGCGTGGCAGACCTTGAAGAATTAGAACTAAGATCAACTTGTGGTGGCTGTGGTGGCGGTGGCATTATGTCGACATCCTTGACTAAACCAAGTACGTGTGAGGGTCTTCGAATAAAAGAGGGGAGATCATCTTCGTCATTAAGTTCCTCTACCTCCTGTCGCTGAGTTACTTTTCGTTGTGGTCTCCCCGAATTTTGATTAGGACTTTGTTCCACATCACTATTAAGATCAGAATTTTCAGCGCGCTGAAGTTGTTCACGAGCTTCCTTGTAGGTATCTGAAAATAAAGGTAAATGTAGGTAGATCTTGTAACTTTAATTGTTATCAGCTATGTTTTAATGAAAAGAAATCATACAAAGGTAATCCTGTAACTTACTAAATGATTTGATATGAACAGCTGGGAATGTCAAAAAGGTTCCATCAGGAAGAGTCTGTTTTTTTACTAATTTAGTTATTTTTTCTCCTTGTCGATATCCCCGTATGTTAGGCCATCGACATTGGGTTAGATCGCCTGATAACCACGAACGGGGCACTACCTCCACCTCCGGTTTCTGGTCCCCAGGCCTTGGAAATTCAACCACGGAAAACATTTTAACTATGAACAAGCGGAATTCCTACAAAACTTCCTGAGTTATACGGCAACAAATACAATTTTCTTTGGATCTGATTCACGTTTAACACAACACTATTACAGTTTAAGTTTTTAACTACATGTATTCCAATTAAGCTTGATTTACATGGAACTAGAAAAAGTTCATTCACTTTGTTGAACTTGGTAAACCGAATAAAGAACTGATTATTTGTTAAGAAAATTGATTTAATTAAACCAATTTCTCCATTTACAAGTTTAACACAGTTGTCTCCTGATGTTGTCTTTAATTTAAATCCATTTAAATTGTAGAATTCACACAAAGAATTTTTGCAATCTGTATTTTTTACCAGTTTATACTTCAGTGTTTCTTCGTGATCATTGTAAATATCAGCTTTATCTAATTCACAAATCCTGTTGTAAATCTGTTTTAATGCATTAAAAGGCGATCGTACTAATTTCTTTAAGCACTGTAAATGATTCTCGAACTTAAACCCAGAATATTCATCTAATGCTCCATGATGAGCCGCATCAGCTGCAACGTGCACAAGGCCGTGCACATTGTACGATATGTGCTCTTCTCCGTAGTGGGCGCCAAAATGCCTCACAAAGTACACTAACAACTCATTGGCGTAAGAATTATACTTTATGTAAGTGCTTTTGTGGCACAAAAGATGCACCGCCACACTTAAACATAGGAAATGTTCGTAAGCGTCTTTTGAAAGAATGTGACGAAGATGAACAATTCCAGAGTACAAAATAAATTGGCGCAGCTCAGTTGCCTTCCAATTGTCAATTTCCTTAATACTTCTTGGCTTTCTGGCAAACTCACATGGCGTAAATGATTTTGTTTTTTCTAGTTTTGTGGAAAGCAATTCCAACTGGAATGGGCGCAGCCTGGCCTTCGACTTTTTAGTACATGACCACAAATAAATCAGTTTTCGTACTACCCCCAAACAAATTAGGTGCATAAATTCTAAAGGCACGCCAGTAACTAAATCCACGGGTAACCGACTTAAAGGAGTGTCTCCAATATTATGTTCAGAATCTTCCTTATTTCTAAAACTAGCATCACTTCGATTTTCAGCATCACATTCAGGAAATGTCATGCGATTTTGTACGTATTTTCCTCGGGTGACGCATTTGGAGCAACCACTGTAACCATTATGACTTTTAGTGCCCAATATAAAAGATCTTGCCGGGGCATCACATATAAAAGCTTTTATTTTTAATTGTGTTTCGACACCGTTAACTGACACTGTTTGGTTTGCAACAAATGAGTCAATAAAATGAGAAAGATAATTGTTTAAATCGTCGGGTTTAGAAACTCCATAGTATGCCCCAATGACAAAAACAGCTTTGGAGTTATGAATATTTGCTAGGATGGGCCAGAGAGATTTGTTGGAGCTTTTGAAAATTGGAATTCCATCAATGTTGATATGCAATAATGTTATCGGTGAAACATTTGTAGAAAGGATTCGGCGAAGCGTTGAAAGCCAATCAAACGGGATGTAATGACCTGGTGACAAATTTGTAATATTACACGTTCTTGGAGTAGATAACAAACTTCTGGAGTCGGAGGGCACTGGTTCCAAATCAGAATGACTTTGAAGGATTTTAAGTAGGGCTGTTGTGGCACAATGTTTGATATTGTATCTTAACGCCCAATTCTGCAATTCTATTTTAAAACTTTTCTTGCACTTAGTTTGGTCAGGATATTTACTGAGATACCTAACGGTTTTATCATTAAAACAGAAACTTTCTTCAATTTTAGTTTCTTCATAGTCACTTGCTTCACTTTCACTTGTGATAAACCGTTCCTCGGAGTGATGTACTGAAGTAGCGTTAGAAATGCTTAAATTATATTCGAAGTTAGTTGAATTTTTTGATGGATAACTGTTATCATTATCATTAATTAACAACAACGAGTCGGATATATGCTTTTGAAGGTTTCTTGATAGTTTTCTTTGGTTACTCATGTTTAAAATGAAATAACCAAAACATTGGTGAAAGCAAAATCAGGAATGAATTATGATGTCATTTTAAATAATTCATATTACCGCAAAAAAAACTTTACTCATGATTTTGGCTTTTACATATGCTTTACTTTGTGATACAACAACGTGTTTATTGCGTGATTATCTATTGTGGATAACACGTTGAATTATGGTTCCGTAAATTCTAAAAAAATGAAGAAAATGTAGAACGTGTCATTTTCGTTGACAACACGAAAGCAAAATGACATTGTGAGGTATTCACCGGAAATCAACCAAACCCACCAAATATCCACGTTGAAGTATCGTTCCTGGTTGTTTGGGTAGTCAATTTAGTCGGATTTAGAAAAACGTCGTGTTTTCTAACTAGTGTTTGGATTGGAAGAAAGCAAATATATTTTGATTGTGATGGGGCAATTCGATTTTTCAAGTTGATTTTGATTTTCAAAGGAAATGAGCCCAAGCAATGAGAAGGCAAAAGCTTTGTCGATTTTTAGAGATTTCTTGCAGCTT
>JAANSO010002581.1:0-13167 GCA_036507315.1 Lepidocyrtus fimetarius
AATATATTTATTCAGTCTAAAAATTCAAAGGGCTTCAAAGGCAGAACCACCCAACCCAACTACGCCACGAGCCAGGTAATTCAAAAGAACACGTTTGAAGTTATGTCTTCCATTGTAAGTTGCTTATTATGCTCAACCGTTTGTCAGACCCCTTTACGTTAAGGGGACCCAAGTTTATAGCTTCTTTTTAGCCTTTTAAGCAAATGGTCAATGCAGATTTCAAATTTGCTGCTAATTAATATATCTAATGATTCATTGCGTATTTTAAATGTGATTAAAATTAATGAAACAAATTCTGTCCACTATGGTATCTTACTTTCTTGATTGTTGGTTTGGTTGTTGTGGTTAGCGCTTGTGAAACATTTAAATAATTGCAGAAAGGTTTTGTTTGTAATAATCTATAAAAATTATTTTGCCCACAACTTATCCATCTTTCACTGATTGGCAAGGATGATTTAGTGTTATAAATTCAACATAAAATATAAATAAATGAATATTATTTGCGCAACATTCATTAATAACTGCATTGCCTGAGTCAACAGCAGCGTCATAAAATCTTAAAATGTTAACAACATGGGTTATAAAGTATTTTCCTATTTGCCAGAGTATTATAATATTTAGAATGAAATCAGACGGGCGATATAAATTATTGGGATTGATATAGACCACATTGCTCGATCCTCATCCTTGCCCATCATCATAGTCAGTCATTAACATGCACACCCGCTGCAATGATTCATTTCATTCATGGCAAGCGTCATTACTGCCTCAAGAACAAAATCCTAGGTATAACTTCAACTATATAATTTTGTTGACACTGTAAAAGGTTCTTTTGGTATCACCCAGAGGTAAGGGACACAAATTTTGGCCTACGTGTCATGTGATGATAATAGTTGATAGCCGATTCTGCATATTACTAGTTACAGTATTTTTGACTCTAGAATTGATTTGGGCGTATTCATTAAGTTGGCGTGGACAAAATAAAAGGTTTGATCAAAAATTAGTGTACAGTTGGTAATTGTAGCATCTGCATAAGGTTGTATACAATGTATAACAATGGCAGCAGCATCCCATCATGATCATTAACTTTCATTACGCCTTAACGGGTTTCCCTTCAAACCAAAAATATTAATTATAGTTTAGCAGAACATGTCTCCATCTCAGTGTGCAGTAAATATTATGGATTAAGGAAGAACATGCAATGGAATTCACATTAATAACAGTAATGAATTTTCTCTCGGTGACAACCTTACTCACATCTTGATAATTTTACGAACTACAAACTGACATGTATTATGCATTCATTGAATTATCAAGCAGCCTAGTCCATTGGGTTTGATGATTTTTGACAGGTTTTGTCTCTAACAAATCGGATTGAATGACACTGACCTTCAGTAATTAAGAATTTATCACAACTCGTTATGCAAAGAACAAAGTTTGTTCAGTAAGTGGGGCATTATGAAAGATAAGAATGTGAAAAAGAAATACTAATGCAAAAGTCTATATTAACTTGTTCAAAAGCAACAATTAAAATTCTTTGAACTTTACTTTAGTTAGTTTATGAATTTGGTTTAAATTTTAAAATTTACTGTCGAGCTTAAATATTATATGGAATATACCTAAATATGAATAGTCGCAAATCTGAGAGAGTATACTTTTTACTGCAATAAATATTATGTACATATAAAGGCCAGGCAGTGTCCAAATATGTATGTACATCACTTTTTTCACATAATGGTGTATTGTTGTTTAAATTGAAAGCTGACAGAAAGGTCAAATATTTGGTCGTAAATTATGGAATTTATGGGATGCATGTATAACCTTTAAAATTTTAATATCAACCAATTACGGCTGATATATTTCTTTTAAAGAACATTTAAGACTTTTAATTGACCCAGTTGCTAAATTGAAGAAAAATATAAAAGGCCGCAAGCCTGCGTAGATACATAAAATGGAATTGGTAAAGAATTTTAACAATAAGCTATCATCTTTGTTACAACTAAACTTATCATAAGTATACGGTCAATTCATAGGACGGACTAGGATGTAAGGTGTCTGGGTTTGCCCTCTACAAAGAACTGCCATCCGCCGTCAAAAAGAAGTGAATTTAAGATGATGATTAGATGAAATCAATTATCCTACGCTAATTGCAAATTATTGTCATTTAGTTCTTTTTAAAGCACATTTAAAAAAGTAGATGTGTAGGTATTTATGAAAATTGTGGATTTATTACCTGAAAGGTGGTCTGCTTTGTTGGTAGTCGAACCATTGTTGCTACTCGGTGAGCAACCCATAATCACATAAATCACTCGGTTAATTAGTATCCAAAGTTCCTGTTTTATTGATTGATGGCAACATATAAATCACTGTATATGGCACATTTATCTGCTTTCCGAATAGTATGAAACCACTGCCACATAAAACATCCACAAACGCAGAAAGAAACCGTGGTTTGCCGTCCTGCCGTTGTATTATACTCATCAAATCTACGGCATCATAACCAGCTAATAATTTTATCGCAGAGTTTGTTGTAGTTTGTCGCAGTTCAACTCTTCACTCATCATTTATCAACGTCGCTCTCTCGGTGTCACTGTCACCAAATAAATTTCTGGTCGTGACAATTCCTTTTATAGTTTTGTGTCTTTTCATTTACATCAATCTACATCTGATTTAATAATACTAGTTATCGTGTCATAGATCAGGAATATTAAATTCATTCATTGCACACAATCGTTAAAAAATCTACAGTTTTCTTTTTAATAAAAATGTCGTCTTCAGTTATATATTTTTCTTTGCAGACTGTGCGATGAAAACATTCTGCAATTCTTTTCTCGTTCTGTTGCGATTTTTAGAAAACCATTGCTTTTTTGCACCACCATTCTTGAAGTAGTAGTGTTTGTAGAAAGAAAAGCACTTTGCAAATATTTATTGCAGGCATACACACAGTTTATCTTTTATCAAATATTCCAATCAACTGGATCAACTTTTAAGATGGCCTTCAGGTTGATGCGGTCATGAAATTATGGTGTACTCAAATAAGCAGTAAAAAACTGAATTTGCAATCAATCAATTAATGATTTATGATCCCACTTTACTGGTTCTTTGATTTTGTTGTCTTGTAGCAACTTTTTCAAGCAATAGTTCAAGTTCACTGTAAATCACAACAGAAATGTGAGCAAGTGATACACAATCAAATCAAAATATTATTCACCTTAATTTTAGTTCTATTTGAGTAGAGTAGTTTGAGTTTGCTTCCTTTTGGAAGTGCAATTCTAACACTCACTTAAACTGTTATGTATCCAACTAAATCGTTGTTTGATTTACGATTAGTTTCGTGCAAATCGTGCGGTATCCGACGACATCCTCCGCTATCTAAATGAAAATTAACAGAAACGCTATCATAAGTACTTCAGTTTCTTCTGATTTTAAGCATTAATTAGTCGATTGCTTGCGAAATGCTTAAATTGAAGCTTTAAAATGGCTTGAAATCACAAATCAATAGTACATAGAACAGACAATGCAAAATTGAATCCTAATCAAATCAGAAGCTAACCGTATGAAATCTATACCGTATAATATTTTTTAATATCTGCTCTCGACGATTGTTATTGAGATAAAATGGGACTGTTGATGTTGATAGTAGTTTAGGTAAGTGCAAGACACATATAAATGCATCATATCCATTTATTCCATATATCATTCTTACCTACCACTTATCACTTCTGCGGCCTAATATCATTCACTGCACATGCCAACCATTATGGGGTCGCAACCGACAGACAAAATAATGGTTTTTATTATCTTCAACATTATTATGCAAGGAAGAATAACATCTTTAAACTGCTTTTGAACATCGTTATGCATACAAAAGTGCTACATGCAATTAACTACTGTATGCATATTGCTCTGAAGCAACACTTTTGGAGAGTTCATCATAAAATTGTAAGCATTATTCTATTACAATAACAAAACCCCTGCACTTTTTATTTTTTCTATCCATTTACCAAAAATGCTACGAGGTTTGTTTGAATGCCAGTCACCAGAAAATAGAAAGCAATGAATTGTTTTTACAAAAGGACCTGTATACATTTGCGACTCATATTATGAGAAGAAAATAAAAAAGTATTAATGGGAATTTGCTAATTACTGAAGTTAGTTCATGAGTCACGGATGAATATAAAGAACTAAAGGCTTTGGGAAACCAACATGCAATAATAATAATACAATGAAAATCACATCCCAGTCAATGAGGGCCAAACATGTTCTACCATGTGACTGATGTTAGTATATATTTTTTCGTATGGGAATCATTTCATGAAATCGGCAACGTGAAGAGTTTCCTCATCGTTGCCCATCCGGCAAAAATCTTGTTTTTCACAACTTCATTTTTTGTCAGTCAAAGTCGATCTGGATTAAATTCAATCCATTCTCTATCAACTTTTCAGCAGTTTTCCCTTTTTTCTATGCGGGTTTTTGTTGAGTCTTGCTAAACTTCATGTACTACGAGTGCAAGCTTGTTTCGTTCCTTTGATGATGCCAAAGCGACTTTTTCGTTCGCTTTTCAAACTCTGAGATAGTTAAACTGACTTACTAGAGAAAACTTGAACATGAAAGAAATGTTTCACACTTGTTTCTATTAGTTCTCCAGCCGCTCACTAAACATAAATTTCGGACTGTGTTTTCCTTGATTTAATCTGTTGCGCTTATTTGAAACTTATTTTCTTTGTACTCCACACACTTTCAGGTGTTTTTATATTATGGCATGTTAAGATAATAATGAGAGTTTTTATATTAATATTAAATATCTCTGTTTTTCTATGCTGATTTTTGTAATTTTGAGAAACTTGTGTTCATGAGTCTAGACTGAAGACATACTAAACTTGAAGGCAAAGGAAGAATTTAGTTTACTTGAAAGCTATATACCCCTATATTGAAACCACATAACCACGGCGCAGCGTAATAAACCATACATTACGACATTAATAGCATGACATTTGAGTACTGCAATTTGGCTATGGGTATCTAAAATAATTTTATAATTTAATACACAATTTTCTTTTATAGTTTTTGCAATTAATTAGTGCAAGCATTCCTTCTTTTTGATTCAATAACATGGTAAAATCATATTATTTTTGCTTGGCATACTTTTTTCAGCTATATTCCTTGAATTGAGAAATATGGTTGCAATTTTTAATGCAAAGAAAACAAATACACGAATATGATGTTCGGTTTTTATGCTAACCGCGTAAACCAAACCTGGCTTTTAGAACATTTTTCATAGTCCCTCAGCAATGACTAATTAACCACATTAGAAGGATGTTATTTGCTGTTAAATAAGGTTTTTGATACAAGCAACAACTTGTAAAATATGGAATGTAAACTTTTTATATGAAAAGTGAGCTATTACTACGGTGAGTAATAGCTCATCATATTTGTGATGAAGTTGTTTATGATGTATATTTTACATGATCATCCTTCGGTTTGTGATACTTTTACTTTTACAAGAATTTCAAACATGTATTGCTTTAAAAGATTCATATAAGCTTAGACATGAATTACACAAATAGAATAGAGAAAAATGTTAAACGACTATAGGCGCAAACCCCTATTCTAATATTCCAGAGGCTATCTTTCAAACTCTTAAAAATGTCGTTCGATCTACTAAAGTTCGATATAGCTTTATCCCTTACTAAATGAAAATTCATTACAGCATTTTACAAGCTTATACTATCACTAATAACTTTAAATTAGATTTTCCATCTTCTTTTAGCTCACTGATCACACTACCTTAAAATGGGATCTTGTTAATAAAGTTGTATAAATGAAAATGAATATTTTGCCTGCCACTTTCCTCTTACCTTTTAAGCTCATGTAACGGAAATCGAATGAAGGTAGCAAGGAAACTTGGGGGAAGGAGAAATGATTTAGGAAACCAACTTGGCTTTCTAATAACCAATATGTATTGTTAAACTAAAAGTTCAGGTTTGTAAGCAGGTTTTACCTAAAATTATAAAATCTCAGTAAAAACTAGATAATGAAACAGCGATTGCAATAAAGGTAAAGTAGATACATGCTATGATGCCTATTTTCAGGAAATAGTAGACCTGGTTAATTTTATTGGGAGACAAATAGTTTGTTTCACAATATCCTTTCTCCTTACCTTCTAGGAAACTCAACCGTAGGATTATGCTTTTCATCCATGAAGAGATTTAATATCAACCACCTTATTTACCGCTACCACCATGATATAAGCAACTCACTCTGCTTGCAACACGGTAAAAATGTGTGCAAAGAGGAGAAAATACACAGAAAATAACAGGGCGTCCGTGGCTAGAAGAAACCCAACAAGTGGAACACTTCCGCTCTAACCTCTTTTCTCCCGTTTTGTGGCTGTTGTTATCCTCTCTTTTTCATGACCGAAACTTTTTATGGATACAAAATCTTAAACCAAGTACAAACTTTATATCAATCCTTCTGAAAGCCGCTTTCACCTTTAAGCTTTCGTTTGAACAACAAAATTTACATCACTTTTCTCAATTTTTTTGGAAACGTTGCTAAATCATCCTAAAACTGAAAAATATTTCTATTCCAACTTCAACTTCTCAACTTCTGACGAGTATTGCATTAGATATGTTTCAACAGGAAGACAAATGTTAACTAAAGAGAGATGTTCTTTCCTTCAATTTATGACCTGGTAACTCATAATAACAATAACGCTCATTCAAGCAGTCTATATTCTACTCAAGGTAAAATATTTACACAGGAAGTAAACTAAATAAAATTGTTCTCAGGATCAACAGCGCTGGGCAACACACAACAAAACAAGATAATATCTTCTGCTTAAACTTCAAGCTGCGTTCTTGACGCTCGAATGTGCACAACGACTCTGTTTGCGCTGCTAGTCTTCCTCTTTCGTCTTCCCCTCATCTCTGTTCCTCCGTATCATTCTCTGCTCGTCTCCTTTCATTTCATTCTCCTCCTTTCTTGCAAATCTCATCTTATTTTTCCTGAGCGTGAGCATGATGCGTGTATACGTGTGCCATGCTCTTGTTTTGTGTTGTGTCGCCTTCGTCCAGTTTTAAACATTTCAATATGGAACTGTGGAGGAAAGAGGAAAAGGGAGAACAATCTCATTTCTCTTGTAGGAACATTATTCAGATAATACGGCTTTTGCTATCGTGTGATGATGCATGATGTAAGGATAGGAAGCAAGACGACTTTTTATGTGCATTTATTTTTAAATAATGTAAGAGATTTTCTAATTCCATTATTTAGTTATTTATTTAGTTATTTACCCCCACCATTCCTTGCCTATCCTCTTGGAAGTGCCACCGGAAACAACAATCTTCTTTTGCTTTTTAATTTTGAAATTGCTTTTTGTTGCAGCTAAATATTGAACTCTTACTAGAATCTCCCACTTTATACAAAAAGAGGATTTTACTTTTCATTATTGTCGTTTTTGTATATGAATTTCGATTCAGATGTATTATTAGAAACACTCTTTCAAAACTTCCTTACTATTGTACTTTTGGTACACTTTTCTAACATTTAATACAGTTAGTTAAGCAACTCGTTTTCCATACTATGAATGCATTTTGCTTGATAGACAATCATTTTTTTCCAATGTTTATATAGATAAGGAAAGTTTAGCCCCAGAATGAGATCAATTTGTTTTGCTTCAACTTGACTAGGTAACCATTTCCTAAACTTCTTACGAGTTTCTTGTTACTACCAGTTGATATACATTATTACCAGCTTGTTGATTTCGTATCTCTACAATAGTTGAAGTAAGCAGCTTAAGTTTGCTGTTACTATAGGTCAATCATGGTCATTATCATCACCACCACACAAAAGGACTTTGTTTAGTCCTGGTTGATGATATTGTCTGTTAAGTGCCATTTATGGACGTATGACGTACGTCCTTGCTTTCTGGTTCTGCTTGATTTGTAAACAATTGTGTTTGCAAGATCGCAATAGCAATTTCTCTATTAGAAATCATGTCAAAATAATCGTAGAACAAAAAAGGCAATTTGGAATCGTTCACATAATGATTACATGTTCGCCCACCCATTGAATATAACAATCGTCCCTGTGGTCCGGTACGTTTTTATCTTTTCTCTTATCTCTTTTTCACAATGTCCTTGTTTTGACTTTACTTAATTAGTGACTTCAGGCAAACAAAAGAAATCTTACAATGCTTTTGTCAAAAAGGTTAGTTGTGATAATGATGAGAACGTGAAATTGAAGTTCATTCAAAGTAACAAACATGCTTCTGCAGCCTAATTACCTCCAAATACTGCCAAAATTGGAATCTGGTAAAATTTGCTATTTTTCATGTTTGTACCTTTCCCTTTTTGTAGGACAAAACGGGAAATAATGATTACAAATTTTGGCTTGACAAAGTAATAACATTATCATATATAGTATTGCAACGACAAAGAAAAAGTCACATTTGATAAATAAAATTTCTCACGCTTACAAAATTTATGAATTGGGAAAAAAGGAAATTCTACGTTTGAAAATGCAATATAACTGCGTTTCTAATGATAGGTTTATTCACTTCCTATATAAAGGGCTAATAATAATAGGGAATCATTGTATAATGAAAACAGAGAACGATACATCATCGGTTTTCCGTTTCTCCAATTTCTTATTTGTGATATTTTTGCTTAATGCAAAATCATGAAAGTCAAAAAATAAGAAGATCTTCATGCTCTACACAAGATTGCGCGAAGCTGAGATTATTTTGAGATTGAGATTCATTATAAAAAGGAAATACAAAGGGCTAGTGTACAAACTAATGACGGAAGGTAGATAAAGCGCCCTCACTCTTGTGTTTGTAGTGGGGCTGGTAGAATGATCACACGACAACGGTTACTTGAAATACTCAACAAATTGAAGAAAGTTGCTTTTCTTACAGAAACCTGAGATCTACTTAAAAGTCCCTACAGATACATTTAGCGCAAAAACGTCATAACTTTATCATAGGTATATGACTGCAGTTTTTAGCTACTAGTCTTCGTTGTCAGATTAATTGGTTGCCTATCTCAAGCTTAACCAAATTTCAGTGAAAGCAAAGAAAGTAATTTTTATGTAGTTGAATGAAATTGCATTTGTCTTGTTTGGTAGATGCTTTCTTTTGTATACAATATACTAAACACAAACTCAGTATTGACTAAGTAAATACTTTTAGAAAGTTGAGCTCAAGTATTAATTGCAATTAAATGCAATAGCGAAACTTGTGATTTTAAGTTTGTGCATCGTGTAACCTATCAATGCAACACAAATTCCTATATTGCCAAAAAGGATTTTTATTTTGCCTATCATTATAAAACTTTACTTGAATCAATTAAGCATTTAATGTGTATTCAAATTTTAAAATATCATTTAATGCATTTTGTAATTATGAAGATCGTGAGATGGTTACAATACATATCTAACCATAAGTACACTGGCATCGTTAAGTAAAGGAGCATTTTAATATTGAAAGATGGGTTCAATATGACCAGTTTGTTTATTATATAAAATAAAAAGCAATCATAATAGATTTTCCTTTTCTCAAGGGGTTTATATTGATGCCGTGGCAGTTTTCTGTCGTTGTTGACAAAAAACGAATCTGAAAAATCCAAAAGAATACCAAAAACTCACGATTTTCATAAAATACAATTTTATTCGCATTTTTTCATAGGTTGTCTGCGTAGGAATGTTTTAGTTTTAGTTCAGTCGCACTAATATAAATCTAAAACATGATGGAAAGGGTTTACTTTAGTGTCGTCTCAACAAAGTTGACGCAGAAAATTTTCAAGAGGGAAAAGGAGAAAGATATGGAATTGAAGGAAACGAAGGCATCCAACCGTTCAATATTTCTTTCAATCTCCCATTACATCACCCATCACCATCATTTTGGTGAGATAGCCTCTCTGAACCAAACTGAAAGAAAGCTGGTGGAAACCAGCAAAATAATATTTAAAAGGGTGTGTTCTTATTAGAAATCATGTTTTAGGTAATAGCATTATTATTATGCTTTTATGATATAGCTATACAGCTCGTATCATGTCTTTTGCACTTTTCCCTTTCAACGTTAATTGTACAATTGGTTGAAGATTCTTTTCAACAAATAGATAGACCAAATTCTCTGCTTATAAACAAAAACGACTTGGCATACCACAAGAAAGGCAAAATGGGATAGAAAAAAACCTTTATATTTTATTTACTTAGATAAAACAGCATTTAATATAAATTAATGAAAACCTTACGTTAGCGTAATTGGAGAAAACAAATGAAAACGAGTGAAACTAGTGATAAAGGAGGCAGTGAAGAATAGGCATTTTTACTTACTTTAGAATATGATGGTTATGATCACAAAAATGATGATGATAAAAAGATGACGAGACGAAAAAAGGTCGACATAAAGATGAAGTGATGCCGAGTGCTTTG
Organism: Lepidocyrtus fimetarius; assembly: GCA_036507315.1. Taxonomy (NCBI): domain Eukaryota; kingdom Metazoa; phylum Arthropoda; class Collembola; order Entomobryomorpha; family Entomobryidae; genus Lepidocyrtus; species Lepidocyrtus fimetarius. The sequence goes on from JAANSO010002581.1 coordinate 10,438, forward strand.
GTTAGCTTTTAATGACATCAGAACATGGGAAAAACGTACGTCGGATTTTATGCCAATGGGCATGGTTAAGCTTCCATACAAAAAATAAAATCCACTGCTGAAAAACTTTCCCTTGGGTAATGTAGATTTTCAAAAACAAAAATTTAAAAAGGTCTTATCCACAGTTCCACTTTTGAATGTATGGAGAATAGTAAGCAAGGGCAGAGAGACTTTTATGCAGTCAAACAAAATTAAGTGAGCGATGAAAAAATTAGAATGACTAAACTAAGGAAAGCAGGTAAAATAAAAGCTTTAAAACGTCTCGGATTTCAGAGTTAGCTACAGCCTAAAACAAGTTTGTGTTTCAGTTTCACTTTTAAGGTGGCTCAAGAAAGAATGAAACAAAGGACAGAAACAACGTATTTTAACATTTCTGATGCGCAGATCTTATCCTTGGTGAACTTTTCAGTTGATTTTATTCAGAAAGAAAGCGAACAAAAGGAGGTCAAATGTCTCAACTTACTTTGTTCGTTTAGAAATGTTCTAACCGTAAAAATATTTTTTTATTAGACCCCACTCCATCAAAAAGGTGAAAGTTTTTCTGCATAGCCAGTAACCCTATACAAAGAAAACGAATTCATATCCAAACAAGATTGCTTTCTTCCCCTAACTTTTTTTATAAGTATTAACATAATTTTTAATATTGACCGGAAGTTATCTGCTGGTGATTGTTTTAGCTAATGCAAAAATAAACTTGAATTTAAATTGATGATAAGTCTTAGCGCGGGGTAAACTAAGAAAGAACATTTTAGCACACAACTTGTTGTTGCCTTCCATGAATAGCAATTTAAAACGTTCACCAACCCTTGAAACTAAGTAAATACTAAAGTTGTTGAATCCTAGTTATTACGAAGAGATATATTTTTGAAGTTCTCAATTCAAAGTAATATCTTAATTCCACGAAAATAAGCCATTTAATGAGAAATTTTATTGTGTACTATCAAGCGTTCTGGAACAAAACCTTTACTTTTTTACTTCATCATCATAATAAACATTCTTTCTAGCTTCTCTCCAGGTGAAACAGCTTTTAATGTAAAACTCTTGTAAAGGTGAACAGGCTAAAAGCCAAAAAACTTAAAAACTTTCACATTCTACCACCACTGCGATATATCTTTAAACTACGAAACCAGAAAACCGTTCTGTACTATCTGTACTTATCAACGGGGCGTACTTATTCGTCTAATTTACTAAATTGGAAATGACATGAGGAGAAAGCAAACACTGTTTCAACTTTTGAACATTCTTTTACTAATAAAATCCTCTTCTTTTTTGCTTTCCAGTTTTTTCCCAGAGCTTTGTTACCTGTTGCTTAATGTAAGGAACACTTTATGAACAGCATAATAGCTGAGGTTGACTTTGAGTTCCTGACTTAAAAATGTATAAAGGAAANGCTTTCCAGTTTTTTCCCAGAGCTTTGTTACCTGTTGCTTAATGTAAGGAACACTTTATGAACAGCATAATAGCTGAGGTTGACTTTGAGTTCCTGACTTAAAAATGTATAAAGGAAAGCAGCAGAACCAAAATGGTTTTCATTCCGTTCCACCAACAACTTCCTTCCTTGTTTCGTAAAGTCGTCTGTTCTACTTTCTCTTCTCAGGCTAATGGCTTATAAGCTTGGCTATACTCCTACATATTACGTTTTTACTCATTTTTGCACTCGAATTTTATCTTCACAAAGCTGACACCATATACACGTAACACTTTAATGATACTACAAGATGTAGAGTTTTAATTATAATCTTCAGCTAGACTTATCGCCATTCATTCAATACTACTACATATTACGTTTTTACTCATTTTTGCACTCGAATTTTATCTTCACAAAGCTGACACCATATACACGTAACACTTTAATGATACTACAAGATGTAGAGTTTTAATATCTTCAGCTAGACTTATCGCCATTCATTCACAAAATACATAAGAGTGCTTCTTATAAAACGTGATAATTATTTTCAGGTATTCAGAGGACTCACTCAGACAAGAACAAACAGCGAAATGGAATTCATCTATCTGTATGAAAACCACATCATTAATAATGAATGTGTAGTCCAGACATAAAATTTATTCTCCGTAGCTCTGTATGCCGCACGCATAGGGATCATTTCAAACTCTATTGAAATAAATCTTTCCGGAGCAAGTTACCAAAAACGAATAAGTCTTTTTACATCTTGTAGTAGAGTGAGTAAACATAACATGTTGGAAGAAAGAGAGAAAGCCAAGAGAAATTCACATCACACTATTTTCATCGTGGGCAAAGTTTCGAGGACATAACAGAGTCACACGAGTAATAACTACATATAAAGTAGCAATAAATACAGAGAGAAGGTTGTGGACCACTTTGCTGGAACGACCATATTTTGATGACCTTAAGGATTAAGTTTCCACCTGAGCGGAGAGTAAATTATGTGCGAATCCGATGATATCATAATATTATTTTATTGCAATAAGTCGTACTGCACACAGTCACTATAAACTCTCTGCTTTGCTTTCATTTAACTAAGGAAATTCCACGCAAGCCTTGTCTGTCCTTTGCACACTTCCCGTTTTATGAAAGCAGTGAAAGTGATTGAGAAGGTTTCTATCTCTCTTCTTTCAAATACAAAAAACGTTCTTCGTTCTTCTACAGTATTCTGCATTTTCTGTTTTTGATAGACTTCTTTATTGAAACTGACACGGGTTTCATTTCCC
>JAANSO010002582.1:0-13164 GCA_036507315.1 Lepidocyrtus fimetarius
TTAAAATTAATATGCAAATTGAAAGTTAAAACTTAATGATGCAACAAGTTAAAAGTGCATTTACATAAACAATCCTGTCAGATGATTCTTGGCAAGTCAAAAGTGTCAAAAAATGCACTTTTAAATCATTCAAATGCATTTCTGAAATGTTATTTTCATGTACTCTACGCGGAGCAGTGCAATGCAGAAAAGCTATTTAAAAAGCATACACTTTATTTGTATCATATTGCCCCAATTCTGAAAAGCGGTCTTTGGAGTGGGAAAGGCGCTCACAGCTTTCTACGCAAAGTGCACTTTTTATGCTTTTTGTATTGACAGCTCCAAAGCTTGAGAAATCCTTTTGTCCGCAACTCTTTCTTTGTTTTCTGCCATTCGCAGGAAAAAGCCGCATTTCTTGCTCTTTTGTTTGCCAAGGTGGTCAATTGTTGTGAAGTTGAAGTGAATTCTGGGGTTGGAAATTAATTAATTGACAATTAAATTAACTTTTTAACTTTTGTGTGTTGGGCTATTATTGATTGTTAATTATTGTGCGTTCTTAATTAGTTTGTATTGTTAATTATCGTGATTTAACAAAAGGGATTAGACATGGATGTCGCTGCTCCAGTTTCCGGTCGCCAGCTTTGTAAAGATGAGGTTGGAGAGCGGTGCCAACAACTGTTCCAAGATTTCTTGAAAGAGTGAGCAAAATATTTATTTGATTAAAAATATTTGACAATCCAAAGTTAATACTGAACACTGGTAATTCGATAATGCTCAGCTTTGAGATGATACAATACACTGTTTTACTTAATTAAGTTGTTGGATTTTGTCATTTCAGGTGGAAGGAAGAGCATGAAGACACTCTGAAGTATGCCAAGGAGGCTGAAGAACTGAAAAATGTTGAACGGTCTATTTTAACTGTTAGCTTTGCTGATGTTCAAGAATATAATCAAAATCTTGCGACTACTATCACTGAAGAATATTATCGGTAGGAATTTAAAATATAAAATATGTTTATCGTTAATAAGAGGAAATTGAATTAAAGTTGAAATTCATGTCTGTTTGTGCAGTGTCTACAAATATTTGTGCCAAGCAGTAAAGAATTTTGTTAGTGACCATGCCGGTTTGGAAGCCCCCAAGGATCTCTTACGTTGGCCTTACTGATGTTCCTACTCGGCTGAAAGTTCGAGAGCTTTCAACTGCTAAAGTTGGCACACTTATTAGGATTTCGGGACAGGTATGTTGGCAGTTATTAGCATAAACTATTTTATTATTGTTCATTGTTTATGATTTATTAATAAGCTTTTTGTTTGTAACTTTAGGTTGTTCGAACACATCCAGTTCATCCAGAACTTGTTTCAGGAACATTCCAGTGTTTGGATTGTAACACGGTTGTTCGGGATATCGAACAACAGTTTAAATACACTCAGCCAGCCGTGTGTCCAAATCAGTCTTGTGGTAACAGATCGAGGTTCAATCTTCTCACTGCTCAGTCCAAGTTTGTTGACTTTCAAAAGATTCGGATTCAAGAGACTCAGGCTGAACTGCCAAGAGGATCCATCCCACGAAGGTATGCATTAAGTGGATAGTGGATTGATGATTGATCCCATTCAATTCATTCTACAATTAACCTTTTTAACATTTCTATTCTAATCTTCTTTTTTATTCTTATTCTTATTAGTTTGGAAGTTATCGTGAGGGCTGAGTGTGTTGAGCTGGCCCAAGCGGGAGACCGCTGTGACTTTACTGGAACGCTCATTGTGGTTCCCGATGTCGGCGCTCTCAATATGCCTGGAGCTCAAGCTGAAACTGGAAGCCGTCACAGGGTACATTTTTAATTGAATTTATTAACTTGATAGTTTGCTTCGTCATGTTTTAATTCGTTAAATCAATTTATATATTTGTCTTTTTGTTTCGACTGTTGAATAGGTTGAAGGAGCTGATGATGCATCTGGTTTACAAGGGTTGAAAGCTCTTGGCGCAAGAGATCTTCATTATAGGCTTGCTTTCTTTGCTTGTAATATCAGACCAACCAACCCTCGCGTAAGTATTGTCAAATATTTTTAATGAAAGTATTGAGTGGGTTATGTATTTCCAGATCACAATACACACTCAGTGTCAGTATGCTGACGGTTTATTACCTTTTGCTTTATCTTTTAGTTTGCAGGAAAAGAATGGGCAGTGGAAGATATTACAACTGAGGCTTTGCGTAAACAAATGACGGAGGACGAGTGGGGAAAGATTTTCCAAATGATTCAAGATAAACAACTTTACACCAATTTGGTAAATAGCTTGTTCCCAACAATTCACGGAAATGAAGAAGTTAAACGAGGGATTTTGCTTATGTTGTTTGGAGGCGTGCCAAAAACTACTGAAGAAGGCACGGCACTTCGAGGAGACATAAACGTTTGCGTCGTTGGAGATCCAAGTACTGCTAAATCACAGTTTCTTAAGCAGGTGAGTACATAAGGAAAACATTTTATTAGCAAAAATAATTGATACTCTAAATAGAGTCTAAAATTGTGTTGTGTTGGATTTATTTGTAATCAGGTAGCAGATTTCAGTCCCCGTGCTGTGTACACATCTGGCAAAGCTTCCAGTGCTGCTGGTTTAACCGCAGCTGTTGTAAAAGATGAAGAATCTTTCGAATTTGTCATTGAAGCTGGAGCTTTGATGTTAGCTGACAACGGAGTTTGTTGTATTGATGAGTTCGACAAGATGGATCCAAGGGATCAAGTTGCTATTCACGAAGCTATGGAACAGCAGACCATCTCAATTACAAAGGTAGACAGCAAATTAATTAGCTAAAGCTTCATTTATTCAAAGCTTTATACATATAATAATATGCATTCTATAATGTTTACCTGTATTTGATTGAATTTAGGCTGGAATTAAAGCAACACTTAATGCAAGAACTTCAATTCTGGCTGCCGCAAATCCCGTTACTGGAAGATACGAACGGTCCAAATCACTTCGTCAAAATGTAAATTTTGGAGCTCCCATCATGTCCCGTTTCGATTTATTCTTTATTCTAATCGATGATACAAATGAAGTAGACTGATTACGCAATCGCTCGTAAAATCCTGGATCTTCATCAAAGACAAGAAGAATCCGTCGATCGGACGTACACCCAGGATGAGATTTTGCGCTACATAATGTTTGCCAGGCAGTTTAAGCCAACAATCAGCAAAGAGGCTGCTGAAACACTTGTGAATTGCTACAAGAGCCTGAGACGAAGGGACGGAGGGGCCATGGCTCGCTCAGCCTGGAAGGTGACTGTGAGGCAGCTTGAGAGTTTGGTCCGCTTGTCTGAAGCAATGGCAAGACTACATTGTTTGGACCAGGTTACAAAGAAGCACGTTGAAGATGCTTACAAACTTCTAAATAAATCAATTATTCGAGTGGAGCAGCCGGACGTTAACTGTGGAGATGAAGAAGAGGAGGAAGAAGGAGCTGATGTACAAGCAGAAGATGACTCTGCAGTTCTTCGTGATGGACCCCAACCAGTTGAAGATGATGAAATGAATGGTAATGATGGTACAGAATCCACCGATGAAAGAATGGATGAAGAGAGTAACGTTGGAGAGCCACATACTCAAAAGAAGAAGAAATTGAAGATCTCGTTTGAAGATTTCAAAGCTATTTCCAATTTGATTTTGTTCTACATGAAAAGAGAAGAAGGCAAAACGGAAAGCACAGGAGAAGATTCTGAGAACTTGAAGAGGAGCAGGATTGTCAATTGGTACTTGGACGAAATTAGCGATGACATTGAAAATGAGGAGGAGCTCATCGAAAAGAAAACAATTGTGGAGAAGGTCATTCAGAAAAACATTCAGGTATGTATCACTAAAATTAAGCCGGTAAGGGTTATTTATTAACTGTGCTTGTTACAAAGAGTCTTTTGTCTCTGCTTTTGCAGGATCACGTTATTCTTGAGCTAACATCTGAGGATGCCGGAGAAGAAGATGATCCAATTTTGGTTGTCCATCCTAATTACATTATTGAAGAACATTAGGCGTGTTTTGTCCGCTCTTTTTAGCCTAGCATATCTTAAATAATTTAATTTCCACGACTAATTATGTTGTTCGTAAGACATTGTCAGTTTTATTTTATTCCCGTTGTTGTATCATGTCTATCAAGGGTTATATATTTTATACAAAAATAATGATATGATATAGTTAGCCTCATGTATTGTGTTTCTTGTGAGCCGTTTTTAGCTGGTATTAAGAATGTTTTAAATTAATCGTCTATGTATGTAACCTGTCCACACGTAAACAAAAAAACTACCTTTTCTCATTATTATGGTTTGTTTTCCGGTCAATGGCGATTTACATAGCAAATACAAGCATAAGTAGGGTCCAGATTGCAGAATGAATTGTGTTTAATATTTTTTTTGAGAATTACCCATAACAATTTCTACCCACCCACAATTCTATTTATCCCACATTTGTTTATTATATGAGTGTGCAGTTTTTACTGTAGCAGATTGTGCCTACTATTGAGAGTCTGCTGAAATGATAAGGAATCTGTTAGTTTGAAGTTTGAAGCTGTCCTTTTTTGCATGATGTTATTTTTTCAGTTCCTTTTCCATGCAATATGCCCCCGCAAAACTTAGTTTGTGTCTAAATGAGTACATGAATGTGAACGAATAAAAAACTGAAAGCGCAACTCAAAATACCAAAATGTTTTTCTCTCACGTCCCCTTTTCCTAAAAAACGTTCTCCTTCTTACACACTTCAGTTCCTTTACTCTGCGAGCAATTCAATCCTACTTGGAATACTAGCGGAATGCCTCAAAAGTTTTTACCCTAAATATCATCAGTAGTTCATATCCAAACTTCTTCCACTTTAAAAAAGAGAAAGCAAATCAGTATCAAACAGAGATACATCTTGCTTCTTTCACTCATATTTCCAAGTAGCTTTTATAGTTAAAAAACGTCCATTTCATGAGAGACTGAGGAAAGAGTTAGGTACAAGCACGAGCAAGAAAAAAGGAAAGAACGGTTTGTTTTCAAACGTTGTATGAGAAATACGAAAACGCACTCGCTCACATCATTGCTCCCTTTAATACTTTCTCCTGTGGAATACTTTCCTTGCAAATGCTTGTTTTCAGAGAGTAACGGCAGGAGCGGTTCGGTTAGCAGATGTGATGTGGGCCCTTTCCCTTCTTGCTCGTCTTCCCTTCTTTTCCTGGAGCATCGCAATGAAGGAAAAAGAATAGATTTTCTTTCCTCCTTTTTCTCTTTGAAGCGACTTGCACAGGATCATTTGGAATGAGAGAGTGAGCCTGGAAGGGAAACAAGGAAGGTGCTGGAGCTCTAGCTACATTGCAGAGCTACATTATTCCCATTATTATCATCCTTCTTCATCATCATCGTGATCAAGGCACGATCAAGACACGATTCCACCACAAGAGCAGCCACACAGCAGCGTATTCCAGACATTCTGGTGAAGACGCCTGAAGCAGACAGGAAACCGTTTCTTTCTGCTCCTGCTCGACATCATCGTCCTGGACGGTTACTATTGAGCTCGTATCTCGATAATACGAGCTCTTCCCCCTTTTTACCACCACCACTGCCACCGCCGGATGTTAATCGACAAATATTTATAGAAGAGTAAAACAGTGGTGGAGAGGGAGCCAGACAAGCCACACACAACGCGTTTTTCTCTTTCCTTCATTAAATTTGGGAGAGAAGATAGAGACCAAGCAAAGGTTTCCTGTATTTGTAAATCAATACGATTGAAAGTGAAAACTCTAGGAAAATCGAAGAGAAAAGCGTCTGCAGAGAGAAACCTCCTGAAAGTGAACGAAATTGGAACATTATTGAATTTTTTCCCGGGGAAACCTAAAACTCCTGTCCGTCTTAAAGGAAAACCCTACACCAAAATTGGGAATAAAGCAATTTGGATTAAATTTCAAGAAACAGGAAGTGATCCAATTACCTCATCTTCAGCAACTTTGCAAGAGTCACTTAGTTTAAATTAGTTTGAGTTGTTAGCTGACAGAAAATGGTTGAAGTCAGTTATTTCTAAAATTAGACAGCATCCCTCACTCCCTCAACAAAAAGCCTATTATTTTACTGGTCTAGTTTACTCTAGTCGGAGTATTTTAGTATTCCGTATAACGACGACAGCAGCTCAAGAGAAAAGACAAGTTGACAGGAGACAGTGCAGTAGAGTTACAGAAACAACCTGACACATAATTACCATCAACTTATCAACCAAGCCTGCAACCGTTTGATAATCTGAAAATTACCTCCATATACTGAAGATCTGCAGAATCGATTGATGAGTAAATGTTTTTTGTTAAGTGAGTTTTGTTAAGGAAAAGTGAAAAAACCGACGTGGAGGATGATATGATTACTTATCATCCATTCTCCAACTTTCTTTCATCTTTCCGTCTTTGTCGTCCGTTTTCTCTTAGCTCCCTACTTTGTACAAGCACGTGGTGGTTGTACGTGCATGTGCCTGTAAGTTTTTTCCTTGGAAAATAATTTCCATCTTTAACGATGTGGTCTTTTATTTCCAAAAGGCTAATGTAATATATTTTATTTAAGCTTTTGACAATGTCCCTCTAGCAATTTGTCACAATACAATGGAAATGATTCGGAGAAAACAAAAAGTCAGAAAGTGCTTTGTCAGGAAAATCTTTACAATTTATGACCCAATCTAATTTTTTTGAGTGGGGCTTAAAAACAGAAAAAAACTCTCTTTTCACGCTCTATTTACGCAAGATTTTCACTCGAATGAAACAGAAATTGCAAAGTTTAGTTTTTGCACACCCACACAGTTATAAAACAAAACTCTCCTGTCAAAACATATCAGTTTCAGCAGGAGGTTAAAAAATTTCAATGATTTCCCAATTTGTCTTCTTCATTTTCTATATGAAAATCCTTTTTCAAAGTAACATGTGCTCTTGACATGTGTCAGCTTGGCTAAAACTTTGTTTACTCACATTTACTCCCTCCAACCCTCCAATACAATTCCTAAATCTAATATTTACGTTTCATTGTTAAGGTCGTGTTTTTAAAATAAACTTTTATTTCTCCTGTTTCAATTGATATTGTTATATAATTATACATTAAAAATAACAAAAAAGAAAGCAAAGAAGTTGATAACAAAGTAGGCAGGAGGAAGCAGCTCCTATTTCCTAAGGAATTCCATCGATCAGCAGATTTTTTACAATGAACCATTTTAGGTTGGCTGATAAAGGAGATGGAGGACGAGATGAGAATAGAAATGATGTGAAATGAGGAAAGTATCAAAGTAAAAATTGGCAGAGGAAGAAAGTTTTAGGCAAGAGAGCAAGTTCCTCACCGCTTTAATTAGAAAGTCTCCTCACAACCCACTAATTTGTGATCAGTGCTTATCAAGCACTCCTTCTCGTCGTTAAAGACAGGAAAAGATTATTATTGCTTCCCTCCTGCCTTGATAAACAGCCAAAAAAGAAAGAAAAGAGGATTAAAGTTGATGTTAAAGTTCTTTTCAAATGAATGAAAGGTCTATTGAAATTCGAACCAGAGGCGAGAACTTCCTTCCTTTCAGTTTTCTGTGGCTAGAATTATTAATGCCAGACGTAGATTGTTACATAAAACACCGTGATGTTGCGATGCTCCCTCCCAGAAGAGAAAATAAACTTTAGCCAAAAAGAAATAATCTTAATTTGGCGATAAACAGTAGATTTCTTGATAAATTATAGTTTTTCTGTGTGATTTCCAATTTACAGTTCAAGCTTGTCTCTTTTTCTAATTCTCTTGGTGAATCCATAATGTTTATTTTTGCTTGAATTGCTTTTATTACGATTTTATTTCCGTTTGCAGAGGAACTCATCCTGAGAGAAGAATGTCAGATGGACGTGTGGAAGGAGCTGAACCTTGTAGAAGCAGTAGTAGCGCTAGCAGTGGCAGCGTCGTTAATAAAACTCAACAGAGGAGATCCGAACAATCAGAGGAACTCGAACAGCAGCCTCTGCAGCCTCATCAACAGAAAAAGAAACGTCAGCATCCGGAACAGAATTTACGTAATAATCAACATCATCCTCATCCAAAGGAAAGGAAATCAAGAGCAAAGTCTCAAACTTCTGAAAGTTTGGTGAGCGCTGGGGAGGCATCTGTAAAATCTTCTGAGCGCCGGTATTTCACTGAATTTTTTATTATTAGCTCATAATTCTCCTCATCTCAGCCTTTCTCATATAGCTATAAGCCATACCAGAGAAAAAGAGGAAGACGAGATCTCTTTTTCTAGCTACACTTTATTCTTTCCTCCTTTTTTATTACTTTTTCTCAGATCTGCATAGGCTCTCAGTAAAAATAGCTTTTACTTCAGAGAAAGAACGGAAGGGAAATAGATTGGATAAAATTTATGCAGAGGAAAAAAGAAAGGTGTACCTCCATTCCAAAAATGCTTTTCCCTTTCATGTTCTCAGGTACTGTTATGCGTGTAGATAAGAAGAAACAGTCCCGTTTATTTTTTAACTGTCATTCCTCTTCGTTCTACACCTGAAAATTCAAGTATACCTTTTGCAGGTTTTTTCTCCTTTTTTAATCGTAAACTGAATTGAGTTAGAAGAGATGCTGCTTTTTTACACACAGGTGGAATCAGAGAAAATAGAAAAAAGTATACCTCTTTTTTTGAAAAGCAGTTCATTTCTGTTCATACCAGGAAAAAGTCAATTTTTGTACCTGAAAGATGTAAAGATGAAAAGAATTCGAATGTAACGTGAGCAGTAGATGAATAACCTTAACGGAAAGTACTGTTATATTGCTGCTGGTGCATGTAAGGTTTTTTCTCTTGTTTCTATTTTGTTTTCCTTTTTCATACCTTAAATAGAGAGAACCTAGAATTGCGTAATAATAATAACATCCAGCTCTGCCTGTGCATCCAGTTGAAAACTTTTTAGGAAAAATACAGTTACCGTTATACAATGAAGCACGGCTGGAATGCGACCGTTGTAGGAAAGTTTGCAACTTTTTTCTCTCAGCAAAAGTGTACCTTGTGTAAATAAAAAAATGAATTTAAGGAAGAAGGGAAAGTTTAAGTAGAATTATGTATGCAGTGATGTGAGGAGAGGGAGAATAATGCAGAAGGGTTGAGCAGAGAGCATTTTACTCGAAAAATACAGTAAGGAAGAGGCAGAGTTGTTTCCTATCTTGTTTTTCCTAAAAGAATGTAATGAAATAAGTATAATAATGCGCTTAATATCACTCCTAACTTTTATTATGTGTTCTCGCTCAACTATAATTGCATTTTACATTCCGCTACTTTTCCTCACCGCCATTACCAACACACTCACACACTTCCTTATCATCCTCATCATATTACGTAACTACATGCAAAAGCCTTTCCAAAATGTGAGGGCTTTCTCCACTCCAACACTGCTTCTTTTGCAAACAAAGTTAAAAAGAATTTTGTAGAATGCAGTGAGATTTCCTTTGCGTATTCAGTTTTTACGATGTTTTATATCTTGCAAGGGAAAAGCAGAGAGGAATTAGATTTTTCCTGCAGCTTTAGTAAAGTGGTGAAAGTTTTTAAGGAAAGTATTTCCTGAAATCTCATCCCAAACAATACTTTCTCTCTTTCCTTCCTAGTACAAAAGGTAATAATCGTTTCAGCTTAAGTGTCAGTAAATTCATTTAGGAAAGCGGAGTAAAAAACGGAGAAAGGAGGGTAGGAAATGAAAAGGTGAAAATGGAAACGATGAAGAAAGATTCATCCAAAAAGATTAACAAGTTTCAAGTGACGAAGGCAAAGGTATAATTTCAAAGAAGAAGAGGAAAAGGGACATTTATCAAAGAGTTAATCGTAATGAATGCCTAAATTTAAGTCTTGGGCTTCCTTCCGTTCTTGTTTTAATGTAGGCGACATATTAAGGGAAAGAGGTTAATAAGGACAAGGAAACCGAACCAATTTTCTTAGAAAGAGTTAATTTAGTTTGGGGGCAGCAGTGGAGCCAAAAAGGAGAAATTATGTTTTGTTCTTGCAAACGACCCAAGCAGGGACTGAAGGGAATTTAAAACATTTTTTCTTCATTTTCTTCGGATCATTAAGGTTCTCTCTACTTTCGCTTCCTCTCTGGCTGGTCGTTGGTCGAGCAAGAGTGGTTGACGATGATGATTTTGATTTTAGGTCAAAGAGAGAATTAGCTTGGGAATAGTTGAAGGAAGTTGTTTTCAGAGAGGAGAGAATCTGTTGCAATCGTAATTTACTTGAGATCTCTGAGATTGTGATGAATGGGTGGAAATAAATTGACAGGATTGTGTATTTTATGGTTAACCATTTTCGTATCATTACAGTAAACTTGGAAATACGGAAGAGGAGAAGGGACATAGCAGGGCAAAGGGAATTTACTTCCAGAGAGACCTAACCGGAACCAAAACAGGGTTTTCTTATGTAGCCATTTTGAATAGCAATTAGCAATATAGGTGAATTGGGGAAAAGAGAGCTGCTTCTACTGAGAAAGGACTATCAAGGAGAAGTTATTTTGGACAGTTTTTACTGAGTAATTTAAGCTCTTCCCTTTTCACTAATAAATTAAATTATTTTGGGTTAATAACACATCACAAACACTCAAGACCCTGTAATAACCCATTTGAAGCACAAACTTGCGATCCTCACTAATTTAAAAGATTTTTGAAAGTTTGAAAGTATTTCCCCAGGCTTTTCCTTTATTTTCGTTCATAAAAACTTACCAAACTTTTGCGAAACTTTTTTTACTAAATTCTGGGCAAGTGCATTAAAACTAATTTCAAACTAGTATAAAAGTAGAAGTGAAAGGGCAAAACTACGTATTTTTATTGTATATTGAGTAAAATGGCGATTTCCTTTCATCACAAGTTTCATTTCTTTCACCAAAGTCAATAGAAACGTTTAAAGATAAGAAAATGAAGGAACACTAGAAAAGCTGGTATTTTACACGATGAAGATGAGAATAAAGATATATTTTCTTCCTTTCCTGGTCTGGCCATTTGGCATGGGACATTAGCCAAAAAGTTGTGTCGTTTTCGCCCTTGTTTTGTTTGTTACTTTTGTCTCTGCTGCTGTTAAGAGAGCTGTAAATGGCATAGTGGGAAAATGAAGGAAAGACTAAAGTACGCGGACACTGAGCAGATAGTAGTTCTGGACAGGAAATGGGAGGTTGGAGTGGGCATTGATGATGATGATGAGCATCTGGTAAATGGCTCACTTTCCATTTCATTCTTTCCTTCTGTCCTTTTACCTTATTAGATCGTTATCCTCTGTCTCTCTTTTGCTTTTATTCTACCCCCGGTTACATTTTTTCTCAGCGTTCATGACCGAGCAAGAGAGGAAATATCTTTGCACTGATGAGTTTACAGGTTACTTGGCTTCTCCTGTTTCCTCTCATGAGAGCATGATCATCATCATTGGAATGGAGAGAAGCTTTATTTTTGCGAAAAATGTAATTTCTGTTGTTGTGGACGAAAGTGGCGATGGGAATGGCGATAGGATAACGGGTAACGGCTTTACGTGGTTTCCTCTGTTCTTCCATCAGCAGATGACTTCATGTCATTCATTAGCGGAGGAGTTTGCCAAAAAATTCTCTTTTCCTTCCTGTATTTTAGGATGATAGCAATGGGTAGGCCGGCTGTGTTGACATGCAATTGTTATCCTTTCTCTTGTGTTAGGGTCACTTGGTTCTTGCTTTCACTTGTCCTTCACAAAATACACATATGGCTGTGGTCTTCCCATAACACTTGTTCCTGAAATATTATGACAGGATTTTACCATGAGGACTTTGTAAAGCCGGAGCTTTTTTGTTGATGAGAGTGAAGTTGGAGCAAAAACTCATTTGGTTGAGTGACTCTCATCTTCTTCATCAAAATAGTAAAAAGTAAAGCGGCATCCTCAGTGCAATTCTCTGGTTGATGTTATGCAATGAGGCTTTTCAGTAGTGAATGAGTGGCTTTGGCTTTTCCTCTCTGCCTTTGTCACTTAAGTGGATACACTCAAGTGAACATTAAAGAGGAGTAGCTCTGGCACTGCATATTCCCTACAAAATACCATTTTTACAGGAATGAAATGAGTTCTGCTCGGAAAAATTGAATATTTATCGTATTATGCAACTGATCCGCAAAGTTTTGTATTTTCAGAATAATCAACCATTAAAGGTGATGATGATACTTTTGGAAAAATATTTGTTCGCAATGTTCGTCCTCATATGAAAGAATTTAAAAATAGAAGTTTTAAAATTAGCAAAAGTTTGATGAAAAGACTAACTTTTCTCTACTTCAAAGTAGAGGAAAGGACATGGAAGAACATGAATATTTAAACAGATTTTAAAGCAGATTTTTTTTACAAATGATGGAAATTCTCATGCGAGAAGGTAACCTATACCTAGTTGAATAGTTAAATGTTTCCTTTCCTTCCCGTATTTAATCATTATTATGCATGTGTAACAAGGCCTGTAAGATTTCCTTAAAAAATGAAAACTTAAGTTATGGAAGATGGGAAAGGGGAAACCATTTTATAAAATAGTTCTGGGATGCAGTTTTTTCTTACTCTACTTTATTAAAGGCTCCATTACTTCAAGGAGAAAAACAAGGCAAAATATGATTGTTCTCTCTACAGAAAAAACTTTCTGCATTTCTCGTGACCAGTGTTGCATTACGTAGAAAACAAAAACTCGTCATTTTTGTGAGTTGTTTGTTTGGAAAACAAAATCGTGTCTACCTTTGCCTGACGAGAGTTTGTTGATTTTTTGTGAAATCTTGGGAAAATGAAAGGAGAAAGTAGCATTACAGCAGCTCAAAAAATAACTTTTCCTTTCTGGTTTGTAAACATGAACGATAAACGATTCAGAAGGTACAGAGCTCCTTTTTCTATTAACATCATCGTGATCCTTTTTTAAGTAAAAAGTTTTCCAAAAAATAGCCCGACTTGAGTCACTCTCACATCAAAAAAGGAGAAAAGATCTCATGTACTCATGTATGAGAGTGAACGTGATCATAGCATGTGGCATTACTCCTTTTAGAAAGAGAGAGTTAAGCTACGCTTTATTCTTTTCAAAAAGACGGTTGGAAAAAAGCGTTGAAAAAATATTTGCGAGTATGTTTGCGATAATGGCAATATTATCCTTCCTCTTTTTATAAGTGGGTAACGTGATCTTTTTTCATTCTTCTCCATTTTTCCCACATCATCCCACACAAACAAACATGCAACAGCAGTAGGA
>JAANSO010002583.1:0-13159 GCA_036507315.1 Lepidocyrtus fimetarius
TTCTAGTCAAATCTTCAATTTGCAAACAGAGAAAGCAGCAACCTTTCGTGTTTAGTCTTCTAACAGACCCTCCATTTTCCCGAACATCTTCCATTTTATTCTATTCTTGGACAAATCAAAAAACCATTAAACAGAATAATTTATGAACTATCATATGTTTTTGCCTTTCTTGCTGCAGCTCTGTGTTTTCTACTGCATTTTTTACTTATCTATGTTTAAAGGATATAAAGAGGAACAGAAGTGAACAAGAAGCTGTATTCGTATTAAAATATGTTCAAATTGGCTTTGTATTCTTTTTTATGTGTCTTCACCTCCTTCAAACAAAGAAACAATTCAGGTAGATGAACTTGTGTAATTTTTATTTATTTTACACCGAAATTTTATGCAGAGGAAGTAAACTTAATACAAACATTAAACAATATTACTTTTGAAAAAATGAAAAACTATCCCCTTTCCACTGCGTACCTAACCGTGGAAAAAATGACCAAAAAAATAAATCAGAAAAATTGTTGATTAAAAATAAATTTATTGGATAACTAATAAACAAAAATTGAACAAATCTGTCAAAAATTAACTTTTCAAATAGATATAGTGTTTCTAATATAAATTAACCTAAACAGCCATGTTTACACGCAACCGACTCCAGCTCAATTTTAACTTTTTAAACGCTTTCTCCCGTGCTTTTCAAATTCTTGTATATATATTTCATCTTTTGCAGTTGCAGTAGAGTTTAATTGACTGGAGGATAGCCGATTGATGGCTTCAGCACAATCTTTTATTATTTATCAAAAATTGATTACATGGATACCGATTCATTTTAGAACAGATTCTGTACAGAGTACAGAATCGGAAATACAGATCCTGTACCGCCTTTGCATGACTATTTTTTACATCTTGTTAAATATACATAAAATTTGGTTTTTGTTCAAAGTTTCTCCGGTTCTTCCTTCAATGATAATTTCTGTACACAGTTCCTTTTATGTGCTTGCATTGCGCGTTTACGGGCATAGGGTTTACTACAAAATCCACAATAGAACTTTCTCCCTAAATGCATGGAATTCCTGTGATCCTTCAAATGACCAGAGTTTTTAAACTTTTTATCGCAAAGATCACACTGATAACGGCCAAATATATTTATGTACAATCACGATATGGCACAAAAGCTTTTTTTTGTATTAAACCTTTTCTCACACATTTTACAATTAAATTTAAACGTTGGATCTTTTTCGTCTGCTAGTTTTTTCTCAAGGTTTTTTCGACACGTGCTTTTGTGTACTTTTAAACTAGATAGCTCCTTCATACAGATATCGCATTTATATTTCAGCTTCAAATGAACACTTTTAAAATGATATGTAATTGATTGTGAACGAATTGATTTTTTGTCGCACTTATTGCACTCGTACATTCCGGTAGAAGGGTTTTTCGTGTAATATTTCCCCTTTTTGGATTTTTGTTTAACTGGTGGTCTAAGCGACGTTGAAACGCCTTCGTTTTCTTGAAAGGTTGAAGCAGAAGGTTTGATAAGCTTGACGTCTTCATGAATGTCTTTGATGAGGTTTGGAGATGGTGGCGGCGAGACATCGTCAGCGAAGCAGTTCCCTGTCAACTCCAAGGCATTGCTCTCACATGATTCGTCATTGTTTTCTGTTTTAATTTGTTTAAAATTTGCCCTGGGCAAGATTAATTGCAGACGGGAAACATTTGACTTTTGTAAACCTTAAAAAATATAAAAAGAAGTTAAATCGACCAATTTTTGGTAAAACAGGGAAGTGAAAGCAGAAATACTAATTTAGTCTTCATTTAGCAACATTTTAAGAAAATCTTACTTTCTTCAGCAACCTGTTTTCTTAAATTGTCAACAAAAGCGAGTTGTGATAAAGCCTCAAGGTCACTTGTCATCCTCTTCGAATAGTTCTGCACCAGATCCGGAGCCTTTGCAGATTGCGAAATGCACTTGTGAATCCTTTCCAAGAAGTAGTCCATTTCTAAATGAATCTTTTCCAATTTTTGAAATAAAACTGAAAATCTACTGATGATTTGCCCACAGTTTTCACACAGGTCCACTTGAATGTCTTCTTTTTTAAAATCGTATCCAACTAATGATCCTCCATTTGAGAAATGAGCCGTCGGAATTTGAAGATGACGCAGAAGTTGTCGAATGGAAATGGATTGTAATACTTGACTGCTTTCGTGTTCTTCATTTTTAATGTTTTCAGATTGCAAACAAAGAAAACACCTTTCGTGTTTAGTTTTCGCGATTCTTCTATTTTCCTATTAAACTCCATTGTACTTTGGTATATTTAACATTTAAACTTTCTAGTAATTATCTTTTTCTTTAATGTAGTTAATGAAGTCGAAATAAATTAAAATTATTTGGTTTTTAGTAGCAAAACATTTTATTTTCTTTTTCACATATGACTTTACATTCATTATAACATTCTCCGTGTATTTCATTTCAACAAAATAAATATTTTTAAGCACAGGAAGGAGTTAGTGCCGCAAGTGAGCAGTCATAACACCAATGACGAATTTTATAAAACAGGCAGAAAGGGTTAGAAAGCATAAAAATATTGTCAGAAAGTCAGTTCCAAAATATGATTTTGCCTTGACTCTACCTTTTTTGCACAAATCTTCTCGTGCTTTTTTAAATTGGCTTTGTATCGATGTTTTACATTGCAAAATCTACAATAAAATTCTGTACCAAAATGAACCCCATCCTTGTGGGTCTGCATATTACACATCTTTGTAAACGTCCTATCGCAAAGGTCACACTTAAACCGGTTGGTATTTTATGCTTGTATAATTCATGACTTCTTCTCCTTCTTCCTTAATTTTAATTGCATTTATCCTGGTTAAATTAACAAGCAGGCGGGGAGATTTCATCGACTCACTCAAACCTTAAAAAATAAAATATATTAAAATCTCGCTAAAATATTTAAAAGTCAATGCTTACTTTTATGTACAAGCTCCTTCCTTAAATTGTCCACGAATGATAGTTGCATTAAGGCCTCAGGATCCCTTGTCATCCTCTTTGAGTAGTTCTGAACCCGACTGGAATCTTTTTTTGAGGTTGAAATGCAACAATGAATTGTCTCCAGTAAATAGCTCATTTCAATTTTAATTTTTTCCAACTGCTGGGATAAAACTGAAAATCCAAAGATGATTTCCCCACATGATTTGCACAATTCGGCGAAAATATCTTTACTAGAGCTATTAGGATTGTTTTCAGACTGTCCAGGGATGCGAAGATGGCGCAGTCGAAGAAGAGATTGAATGGAAACAGATTTTATCAGTTTGTTCTTAATTAATTGTTCAGGATGGTGATTGACTTCACTTTGCAAGCAAAATAAACAACATTCTTTTGTATTCAAGTTTTTAATGAGTTTTAGGCTTTTGTCACACTCCATTGTCAACTTTTAATAATAATAAATTAAACAAACTCATTTTATTTATACTCAACAGACTCCACCTTAATTTTAGCCTTTTCTACACACTTTGTCTCATGCCTTTTAAAGTTCTGAATGTATTTGAACATTTTATTGCATATTTTACAGTAGATCTTGATTGACTGGTGGATAGCCGCTTGATGTCTTTTCAGCGCATTCCTGCTTGTATACTTTTTATCACAAAGATCGCATTGAAACCGATTCATATTTTTATGCACCATATGTACATGAAGATGAAGTTTTGAATTCGCTTCAAACCTTTTCCCACAAAATTTACAAATAAATTTAAACTTTGGATCCTTTTCCTTTGCCAATTTTTTCTCAAGCTTTTCCCGACAAGTTTTTTTGTGTAAAGCTAAAGTATAAGATTTGCTAAAAACGGAAACGTTGCAGATGTCGCATTTATGCCTCAGCTTCAAATGAACACTTTTAAAATGATCTGCAATTGTTTGTTGAGAATGTGATTTTTTGTCACATTTTGTGCACTTATACATTCCGGTTGGTGGGTGTTTCTTAGAATATTTGATTTTCTTCTCCATTACAGGATTCTGCTTTAATAACGGATGCGATAGATTTTGTTGTTCGAAACTGGAAGTAGATACGTTTTCAAGCTTAAGTTCTTCCTCAAACTTAACAACTGGGGCTGAGTTTGGAGAAGGGGGTGGCGAGATTTCATTACAAAAGTTGTGCTCTGGAGTATCTTCGTCACTGGTTTCGCATTTTTCTTTATTTGTTTCCGATTTAACCAATTTACTTTTTACCCGGGTCAAGACTAGCTGGAGACGGGGAACATTGGACTTCCTTAAACCTTCAAAATACATAATTCATTTCAAGCTACAAATTTTCGTAACGAAAGGTTAAACGAAACCTTAATCACTCTACAGTAAATAATGAATTTAAGTAAATCTTACTTTCTTTTGCAACTTGTTTTCTTAAATTGTCCACAAAAACGAGCTGGGATAAAGCCTCAAAGTCGCTTGTCATTCTCTTTGAATAGTTCTGCACCAGTTCGGAATCCTTTGCAGATTGTGAAATACCCTTGTGGATCTTTTCTAACAAGTAGTTTATTTCCAACTTAATATTTTCTAATTTTTGAAATAGGACTGAAAATCTACTCATCATTTGCCCGCAACTTTCACAAAGCTCCACTTTAATATCTGTCTGATAGTCAATTAATGATTCTCCATTTAAAGATTTAGCCGTTAATTGCAGATGACGAAGAACGGGTAGAATCGAAAATGAGTTTAATATTTGATTGCCTTCAAGTTTTTCAGTTTGATTTATATTTTCAGTTTTTAGACACAAAAAACAACATCCTTTTGTGTTTAGTTTTCTCAACGGTTCTATTTTCCGGATGGACTCCATTTTAAACATTTTTTTCTTGTAAACAATGTGGCTGGGAATTATAAATTGATTTATATAAAAATTGCAATTAATCTCTACAAATGTTTTTTATTTCCTCCGTGTTGTTCACCTGATTACGGAATTTCATGCAGAGGAATGACTTGTACATGCAATTGAGCAAGCCTTGAACTGTTTCAAATGAACAGGACAGACAACAGACAGAGACTTTAAAGCATGGATAGACTAGCATAGTCAGCCGTGAAAGCAGACAGACTTTACTTGTTTTCTCTAACCCGAAAGCTATTTTTAAAAAATTCCAAAAGAAAAAAATTACATTTAGTTAATTAGATAAAAAAATTCTCACATAAGTCTTTCAAAATCATTCAACAAGGGCATTGACCTTTTCATTTACGTGGAACCTTAAAATTTAATGCAATGGTAAGCCAAAGAATTTTAAATGCTAAAATAAAAAGTTGATTTTTAATCAAATAAATCTAGAGCAATAAAAGTTTAAATCTTGTCTTCCCCTAGGGTAAATCATTTGACTACAAATGCTCCAAATGTGGGAAAGAATTCCGCTTTCCCTGCAGACTGAAAGAACACGAGGAATTGCTTCATTCCGGCAAAACTTACAAATGTTCCAAATGCGACAGAGAATTTAAAAGGAAAAGTACTCGGGACCTTCACGAGCAGACCCACAAAGAAGATTTCGAATGGCATGAATGTGAACTCTGCAAAAGCAAATTTACCACCAGAAACGGTCTTGGAAATCACATTCAAGCAGTTCACAACGAAGGGCTGGAAAGTAACCATCACTGTGTTTTCTGCGAGCGGGGGTTCATTAATGTGAGGAATTTCGAGCGACATTTAAGAGCTCACATCCAAGAAAAGCCTTATATTTGCAAAGAGTGCGGGAACGAGCTCAGTTGCCAGTATTCCCTTGCCTCGCATAGAACAATTCATCAATCAAAAGAAGAAAGGCCAAGGCCGTTTAAATGCAATCGCTGTCCCAAAAATTATTTTGGTGCGAGAGGTCTCCGTTTACATATTCGGATCACACATTTGAAATTAAAGGAGTTTAAATGCAAAATCTGTGGAAAAGATTTTGGAACTCCGGGAGGACTCAGAGAACACACAAAAACTCACACTGGGGAACGACCTTATCCGTGTTCAGTGTGCTCGAAAAAGTTCACAGGAAGTGGGGACCTCAAAAAACATTTGAGAACGCATACTGGGGAACGACCTTTTTCATGTAAGGTGTGTTCGAAAAGGTTCAGTGTAAGTGGGGCCCTCAAAAAGCATTTAATAGTTCATACTCGGGAACGTCCTTATCCTTGTAGTTATTGTGATAAGGCGTTTTGCAGGACTTCTGTGAGGACAATACATGAACGGAATATTCATGGAAAGTGAAATAAATAATGTTTTGGGCAACTAAAAATGTAAATTTTTACGTTAATGAAATGTTTTAAAGTAGTTCTCCATTTTTATTTATTCAACTACAATGTTACTCATTAAATTTAAATAAAAAAGGACACTTATTACACAAAAGCTAATTAGATTATCATTTTCATTTCCGGTTCGAGTTTTATTGAAATTTTCTTCGTGCATTTTTTCTGATGTGCTTTTGTTTGATACCTGCAAGCATAGCTTACATCACAAAATCTGCAATAATATCTTTTACGGAGGTGCACTTTATCAACGTGAATTTTCAAACATATTTGCTGCTTAAACTTTTTTTTGCAAAGGTGGCAAGGATACCTGTTTGCATTCCGATGCACATGTAGTTCATGGTCATAACGTTTCTTTCGAGTTTCGAATTTTTTCCCACAATGGTTGCAAATAACATTGCATTTTTGCTTTAAATGGGCGGTTTGGTAATGCCCTCGCACACCATTAATACTTTTGTAACTACCGCTACATTTTTTACAATGGAACATTCCGGTGGTTTCATTTTTGGAATAGAATACGTTTTTTAACCGTAGCCTCCCCTTCCTGGTCTCTTTCTCTATTAGAAGGCTTTTTTCAGATGGAATTACAGAGCTGGTACTAGCCTCTAACGTTGGATTTGTAGAGCTTGAAGATGGTAATGGACGATTCAGCCGCAGTACTTCCGTAGATGGATTCATGTTGAATTTGATTTCTTCTGGAGTTGCAGAAGACGGTGACGGTTCAAACTCGGCATCCTCAAGGTATGGACCGGAAGAAGATGAAGGGTCACAGCTCATTTCCACATCAGATTCATCCTTAAAAGAAGGGGCCGCTTCTTGTTTGAAATTTCTTTTATATCCTTTTTGTAATTTTGTAACTTGGATGATTGGAATGGGTCCACTTCGCTTTTTTAAACCTACAAGGAGACAAAATGATTTGGTCATTTATTTAATTCAATACCTGAATAAATATAAAATAAAAACTGACATTTTCTTGTAAGCTCCTTTCTCAAATTATCCACAAATGCCAGTTGAGATAACGCCTCAAGGTCACTTGTCATCCTCCGTGAATATTTCTGCACAAGATTTGAATCCTTCGCAGAGTCCGTTATTATTATGTGAATACATTCCAACATGTAATTTAATTCCAATTTTAGTTTCTCCAATTTTTGACAAATCTTTGCAACGTTGTTATTAATTTCCCGACATGTTTCGCAGAGATTAGT
This sequence comes from Lepidocyrtus fimetarius, assembly GCA_036507315.1. NCBI lineage: Eukaryota > Metazoa > Arthropoda > Collembola > Entomobryomorpha > Entomobryidae > Lepidocyrtus > Lepidocyrtus fimetarius. The sequence continues at coordinate 7,444 of JAANSO010002583.1, forward strand.
TTCAATTAATTGACCCTCCACGTGTGCAGAAGACTCCGAACTTTTATTAACAGGGTTTGCTTTAATTTGAAGGTAATGAAGAAGGTGGTGCATGGAACAGGATTTGGCCACCTTTTCACGGTTGTTATCATCCGCCCTACTCACATCTTCAATTTGCAAACAAAGAAAGCAGCAACCCTTCGTGTTTAGTCTTCTAACAGATGCTCCATTTTCCCGGACATCTTCCATTTTATTCTATTTTTGGTTAACTTTTCACTTTGTCAAGTTTCCACCTTCTCAATTTGTAAAGACCCAATAACATTAGGTTAATTTTTATTCCCGATTTTGTTGTAATTTATGCTAATTAGTAATTAGTAATTACCAATTATTTTTCGCAGTCCACAAAACAGCAATTTGTGATCTATCATATGTTTTTGCTTTTCCTGCTGCAGCTCTATGTTTTCTACTAGATTTTTTACTTATCTATGTTTAAAAGATATAAAGAGGAACAGAAGTGAGCAAGGAGCTGTATTTGTATTAATATATGTTTACATTGGCTTTGTTTTCTTTTTTGTGTATTCACCTCCTTCAAACAAAGAAAACAATACAGTTAGATGAATTTGTTTAATGTTTATTTACCATAAAAATTTTTACAGAAAAGGAAGTAAACTTTGAGCACATAAATAATCTGTACTATTATAAGATACAATTCACGATTAGTTTTTAACTTCCGGTTACTCCGAATCTTATCCCCTGATTTCGAACAACTGTTGTATTTTAGAAATTTTGTTTCTTTTTAAATGAATTGGTGGAGATATTGAAAAGAGAGGTTGAAGAGGTAGATATGCGTGCATAACGGTAAAAATTCAATACATTGAATGGGAAATCTATTACATTGATTTTCAACTTCTGATTACTTCCAATTTTATCACTTTATTTTTCATTCCACAAATTTTCTTGTGTTTATAAAGGCTACGATGTCCAAAATTTTTATTGCAAAACTTGCATGAATAAGTTTTCTTCAGATGGACAGCATCCGTGTGTTCCCGCAAATGCCGCCCCGTCTTAAAACTTTTCTCGCAACGATCACATGGGAATCTTCGGGTGCTGGTATGAACCGTAATTGTGTGAGTTCTGAGACAGGCCTGGGTTCTGAACTTTTTATCACAGGTCTGGCATTGAAACTGAAAGCTTTTGCGCAGCTCTAAATCTTTTAAACGCTGCTGTAAAGTGTCCAGACAAGTCTTCTTGTGATGTTGTAAGGCATGAGGGACCAAAAAGACTGCTATTTTGCACAGGTCACATTTAAATTTCTTTTTCAGATGGACACTCTTGTAGTGAAGGCGAGCTTGGAACGGATTAGCATATGTTTTTGTGCAAGAGGGGCAACGGTACCTGCAGGTCTCCTCTATAAAAATGGGTTGTGGGACTGACTCCGCCTGAAGTCTCTCCTTTGGTTCCTCTTTTAATGACAAATTCTTTGCACATTTTCTTTCATGTGCTCGCATATCGCCTTTATACGCAAAGCTTTTACTGCAAAATCCACAGTTGAATCTTTTCCCAAAGTGAACTGCATCCCTGTGTTGTTTTAATCTCGGCGACCTATGAAATTTTTTATCGCAGAGGTCACAAGCATAACGGTCAAAATTTTTATGCGCAACCAATTGATGATGAGAAAGTCTGTGTTTCGCTTCAAACCTTTTTCCACAATCGTTGCAAATAAATTGAAACTTTTTCCTTTCTTTTTCCAATTCAGCTTCTATTTCAAGTTTTTTCTGGCAAGTTTTTTTGTGTCGGGCTAAAGCACGTAGTTCCCTGAAAATGGAAATGTTGCAGATGTCGCATTTATGCCTCAGCTTCAAATGAACAGTTTTGAAATGATTTGCAATTGTGTGACGATATTTTGATTTTTTATCACATTTTTTACACTCGTACATTCCGGTAGACGGGTTTCTAGTATGATAAATGCCCGTTTTAACTTTTTGTGTTACTGACGGCTTAAGCGAAAGTTTTTCACTTTCCTGAGGCGTTGAAAGAGAAGAATATTCGGTAAACTTTACGTCTTCCGGCTGGCCAGCAGTTGAATTCGGAGACGGAGGTGCGCACGTATTGTCAGCGAAATATTTTACCGGGATATCTTGTGGAGTTGAAGGTGATGGTTCAGAGTCGGCGTATTCTGGAAGGGATGGACTGGAAGGAGAAGGAGGGTCACAGTTCATTTCCACATTGGATTCATCCTCCAACGGAGACTGTTCTTGTTTGATGACAGGTTTTTTGTGTTCCTTTTTAAATTTTGTAACTTGGATAATTGGGATGGACCCAGTTCGCATTTTTAAACCTACAAGCAAAAAATGAATTGCTTATCTATTTACTTTAAATACTAAACCCAAATAAAATAAACTCACAGTTCCTTGCAAGCTCCTTCCTCAGATTATCCACAAATGCGAGTTGGGATAACGCCTCAAGGTCACCTGTCATCCTCCGTGAATATTCCTGAACAAGATTTGAATCCTTGGCGGAGGCTGCAACCCGAGTGTGAATACATTCCAATGCATAATTTAATTCTAACTGGAATATCTCCAATTTCTGACAAATCTTTGCAACTTTGCCATTAATTTCGCCGCATATTTTACACAGATTAGCCTCAATTAAATGATCTTCCACTTTAGCAGAATAATCCGAGATTTTGTTAATCTGAAGGTGACGAAAGAGTTGGCGCATGGAATAGCACTTGGCGACGTTGTCAATGTTGTCTTCATCCCTTCTACTCACATCTTCAATTTGCAAACAGAGAAAGCAGCAACCCTTCGTGTTTAGTCTTCTAACAGATAATCCATTTTCCCAGACATCTTCCATTTTATTCTTGTTTAACTTTCACTTTGATTTTAATATGTTCCCTTTTTAACCGCTCAATTTATAAAGTATGGTCCAATAATTAAACTTTTATGTATTTTTTTTAATTTTTGCTAAGTAACGATTGTTATCTACTTATACACCGTTAACATCAATTTTTTAAATAGAAATCGCCTTGTCTAGCCCAAAATGTTTAAAAAATGAACAAATAGCTAAACAGATGTTCTTATCACCTGTCATATATTATATTTTGTGCCAGTTTGCTGCTGCTCTGTGTTTTATATCAGTTCTTTTCATACTCATCTATGTTTAAAGGATAAAAAAGAGGGACAGGAGTGAGCGAGAAGCCGTATTCGTAATTTGGATATCATAAAACTGCGTTTTGTTTTCCTTTTTATGTCTAGCTTAAGATTTAGATTAGAATTTAATACTTGATTTCCGTTGAGTTTATCGTTATCAAGTTTTTAAACGGCCTGATGAGGCAATCTGAGCAAAAAATAAAGCCAATTTAACTACGTAAATATTTTCGTTCTCCACTCCATTTTCTAAAATGCGCAGATTATTATTTTTAAACATTTTAAATCTGTTATCCATCATGTCGTCATTATTTAAAGAAATATCGTATCAGCAATGGACAACGGACAATTGAAAATGCAATAAAATAGTACAATCTCCTTCTAATTAAATATTTATTAGTTTAAAAAACATAATTGGTTTACAGATTTAAATTAAACGATTTCTGTGAGTATAAATATTAAGCATAATTAGGTTTTTGTATAATAAAACTTTTTAAAATAAGATAAATTATGATAATATTTATTCATTAATTGTGCAGAAAAATTAGTTTCTGTTTACAAGAGAGGGTTCTTTGTTTCCTTTTTCAATAACTTCTGTGCACATTTCTTTTTATGAGATCGCAAACCGTTACTATAGGAAAAGCTTTTACTGCAAAATCCACAGTAGAATTTTTTCCCAAAATGAACTGCATTCCTGTGAATCTCCAAATGTTCAGACTTTTTAAACTTTTTATCGCAAAGGTCACACGGATAACGATCAACATTTTTATGTACATCCAGCAGATGACAGTTAAGGCGATTTTTCGTGTTAAACCTTTTCCCACAAATTTTACAAATAAATTTAAAGTTTGGATCTTTCTCCCTTGCAAATTCTTTCTCCAGGTTTTTCCGACAGGTTTTTTTGTGCTTTTTTAAACTAGATAATTCCTTCAAGACGGCGATGTTGCAGATGTCGCATATATACCTTAGCTTCAGGTGAACAGTTTTATAATGACTTATCAATGTTGATTTAAAATTGGATTTTTTGTCGCATTTGTTACATTTGTATAGTCCGGTAGATGAGTCTTCTGTAAAGACTTTATGTTTTTGTTTAACAGGCGGCTTCAGCGACGGAGAAAGTTTTTCATTTTCTGAGGTTGAATCAGAATGTTGACAAAATTTAAAATCTTCTTCGTGGTTTGCAATTGCGTCCGGAGAAGGAGGTGGCGAGATATCATCTGAGACATAGTTTCCTTGAAAATCATCGCCGTTGCTTTCACTTGTTTCTTCATTATTTTCCAATTTAGTTGGTTTACGATTTACTCTAGTCAAGACAAGCTGGGGGCGGGGAACACTCGACTTCCTTAAACCTTCAAAAATACAAAAGTAGTTTAAATCTACGATTTTTGATAATGTAAGGTTATAGAAAAACTGTTATTTAGTCTGCAATTATTTATTATATTAAACTAAATTTTACTTTCTTTGGCAACTTGTTTTCTCAAATTGTCAACAAAAGCGAGTTGGGATAAAGCCTCAAGGTCACTTGTCATCCTCTTTGAATAATTCTGCACCAGTTCGGAATCCTTTGCTGATTGTGAAATGCACTTGTGAATACTTTCCAAGAAGTAGTCCATTTCCAACTGAATCTTTTCCAATTTTTGAAACAAATCTGAAAATCTATTAATCATTTGCCCACAGTTTTCACAAAGGTCCACTTGAATGTTTTCTTTATTAGAATCGTGTCCAGTTAATGAACCTCCATTTACGGTTTGCGATGCTATTTGCAGATGACGAAGTAGAGGTCGAATGGAAATAGATTTTATTACTTGATGGCTTTCAAGATCATTTTGATGTATCGTTGCAGTTTTTAGACACAGAAAACAGCATCCCCTTGTGTTGAGTTGTTGTGGCAGTTTAGTTTCTGGAATGGATTTCATTTTATTTTTTAGATTTAAACTGTATTCAGCAATTAAAATTATTTGAATTTATATGTTCGCGATCAAAAATAAATATTGATATTGCAGCTGACATCATGACATCCTCGCACTTTCTTTGAGATATGTATTCAATATTTTTATTTACAGGAATGAGTTGGTCACACAAATGAGCAAATATTCCGTAATTGACCTTCAATGCAATTGTGTAGGGCAGGTAAAGATTTAAAAGATTTCCTCTGGTATTGAAGAAGAAGGTGGCGGCTCAGAGTCAAAATACTTTGGATCATTTTGTTGAGCTAAATGCCGTTGAGGATTCTTCCGGCAGGCTCTTTCATGTCTACTACTACGTACTACGTTCCACAATTTTTTCGCAGATTTGGCATTTTTTCTTTAAACACATCAGCCGAAAGAAGAAAGATCAAGGCCATTTAAATGCAATCGTTGTCCAAAAAGTTATTTCAATCCAAAAGGCCTCAGTTTGCATATTAAAATCGCGCAATTGAAGCTAAGAGTTCAAATGCAAAATCTGTGGAAAAGATTTTGGAACACCGGAGGGTCTGCCAGAGCACACAAAAACTCATACTGGAGAATGTCCTTACCCCTGTCGGTATTGTGATAAGGAGTTTTGCAGGAATCCTGTGAGGAAAAATCATGAGCGATCTATTCATAGGA
>JAANSO010002584.1:0-13159 GCA_036507315.1 Lepidocyrtus fimetarius
TCTTATGACTGCGGAAGCGAAAGTGTGATGTACAGACCTCAATGTGAATTACATAATCATCCGTATGCACTGTTCTTATACAAAACCCATGATCAGATGGTTTTTCCTTTCTGACTCAACAACTGACAAACTCTCCTGAGAGATAATCTTTTGATGATGTGAACAATTAAAATGCATTTAGCAGTTAGCTAAATTAATTTTAAATCGCCCTGAAGAAAAACCCTGGTTTTACAAGGTAGAATTCATGCCAAAATTCTTCAAAGGAAGTTAAAGTAGTTAATTGTTAGCTGTTGCATGTGAGGCTTTAGATTTAATTACGTAATTGCGTGTTTTAACTGTGATTAAGTTAACTTTTTTGAGAATAGTAATGATGAGCAGGGACTTGTAGTGTGGGACGGGATATTATTTTAAAAATGGATGACTAGCAACAAATTTTAATTAACAAATTGTAAATTGATTGACTTTTATTAGATTTTTGGAATATAACATTACAGAAAGAATAATTTTTGAAGAATTCCAGTAGAAGTTAAGTCGGGGGAAGAGCGCTTTAGATTCTAATTTTGGACATTTAATTTGGGATCGTTCTTCAACAAGCACAAATAGCCATGGATGAATTTAATGAAGAGGTATGGATTTGCATACATTTTTTTTCAAGAATTCCAAAATGTTACACTTAAAATGATTTTATTTTAATTTTGTTATTATTACAGACCCAGTTCGTAGCGGATGAGGTGAGTGGGATTGTAAAAGAGACAATTGAATCGGTTATTGGAGGACAGACTTATGTCAATACTAAGGTTAGTCAGTGGACCTCTTCAGTGGTGGAAGGTTGCCTTCTTGGATTGACTGGGCTTCAAAAGCCATTCAAGTACATTGGTGAGTATATAACCTATATAAAATTAAATCAAAACTTGCGTTATTTAAAGACACTATTAAAGTCAGGTAATTGATTTTTTCAGTGAATTGCACAATCATGCAAAAGTCTGGAGCAGGCTTGCATACAGCAAGTTCGTGTTTCTGGGATAACGCTACGGATGGCTGCTGTACTGTCAGGTGGGAAAATAAAAGTCTCTACTGCATCGTCTCAGTATTTGGATTGGCTAATTTAAAATTTAACAAATTGAAAATTACATTTGCTTTCTTCGACGTCACATGGTGCGAGTTCAATATCTCATCTCAATATTAACTCAATTTCTTGCCGATTCATGGGGAACTTTATTTTTTGAATAATACGACATTCCTAACCTACTAAAATACTTGTACACGTCATTTCACACAATGTTCATATTGGTTTAATTTAAAATGTCAAAAGTCTGCAAATTATCATTCCGTATAAGTATAATTTAGAAGTGATTCTATTCGGAATTAAAATTCGTTCGTAAGTACTTGGATAACCAACGTTTTGTAAAGAAAGTAAAAAAGGTTTAGATATAGGTACTTGTATTTGAGATTGACTTTTTTAAAAACTAAAACTCGAGTTTTATCTTTATGTGATTTGTTGCAAAACTAATTATGAGTACTTGTATTGTATTCTCAAAGATAGGATCCGATAGGCCAATTATTTGTACTAGTTCTGTACTAACCAACCATACAATGTAGTTAGTTTTGTACTTTGTGTCACATGACCATACTTAAAACATCGATTGGTCTTATTTAAATCAAATATTTACTACTCGTTTATGCATATCTTTGAAAATATTAATATTGTTGATATTTAAGGCTTTCACCAAACCAGGTATTGGCCTGATTTATTTTTAATAATTTTCATGCATTTTATAAATAGTTTGGCTAGTTAACTTATTGTAATAAAATATAAAAAAAACTTTCAACATTCCTGAATTGTTGTACGGAGTTGGATGATGGAACTCGTTCATTTTTTATGCAGTTCAACATCAACTGGGTAGCAAAACAAAGTCACTAAAGTAACCTACTCAAAAAAAACATCCTATCCTACTGATTTTTTTTGTGAATTCCTTTTCTTAAATTGACATCCTTATAAGCTTGGTTACATGTGAAGTGAGTATGGTTGAATTTAGAAAGTGTGTGTTTCTTTGTTACTTTCTGGTTTCATATTTTTTCAAACAAAAATCGCTATCAAAATGGCACTGAAGAAAATTCTGTATCTGCTTTTCATTCTGACCTGTTTCGTCTTCAAAATCTCCGCATCGTATAGGGGTAGCAATTCTGCCCGAATTCCATCAAATGTAAAGATGGTTTCGCAAGGACATAAAGACAAATCTGAGGTGGATAAGGAAGCAATGCAGAAGGCGTTATTATCCCAAAGAGATGGACTCCTACCCGAGGAATTGGATGACTTAAGTGACAAGCATGTTAATCTTTATCTTCGAGCTCGAAGTTATGATTATGATTTTGCACAAATAGGAGACAAATGTGATCAACTAACTGTGGATGAAATACGCGAATTTTTAAATATAATTCAAGAAATTGAGCCTAAACGAGGAGAACTTGGAAGACGAAAAAGTCCAAAGGAAAAGGGCGATTTTCTGGAAAAGTTATTTAATCATTCCAAACCCATTTGCGACTTTAGAAATTTGCTAACTTGTCACAAATCCCAGTATACCTGCGGATGTCCTCACATCTCGATGGGAATTGATAGGAGGGGCATTTGCGCAGTAAATCTTGGTCATGCTTGTGAATTGAGTCCACAACGTTTGGAGGGTCTTGGAGTCTTAATGAATGACAAGACCAATAAATTGCAATGTTTACATGAAAATTCTGTATGTGCTCCAGAAAATCAAGATGAATTTCAAATAGGGGCTGGAGTGAGTCCAAATAGAAAAATTTGCAAATGTCAGAACGGTTTTGGCGGGGCAACTTGTAGTAGAGCGATTCCCAAGAAGAGCAATTTTATAACTCGTTCCAAGCAGTCGTTTGACCAAGATGCTGGCAGAAAAGATGAAGACAAGGATCAATCTGTGTCTGATTCAGAAAGTAATCCATTAGGAAGAGGTTTTTGGGATCATGAAGGAGGTGAAGCATTTTCACAGTATAATTTGCATCCTGAGCAAATTAAGGCAAAGTTGATTAGCTTAATGCAAGAACAAGGGGGATTCGGATCAGGTAATGAATGATTTTTCGCTACAGCTAGAAGTAGAGTCTTTGTTATAAGTAAAACAGCAATTTTGAGGCTACGTACATTTAAAATATTTACAGCTCAAGAGCAAGAAGAAACGGCAAATTCTCTAATTAAGGAATTTGAGATTGATGAAGATAAAGAAGAAATGGTAATTCATGAACTCATGCTTCGTGACATGGCTACATTGAAGCATGGTGATAATTGCAATCCAACAATTCAAATGCTTTTGGATAATCCTCCAATCGAAGTTGACAGTAGTGGGCGGTGGGTGGATCCCCGTCCAGAAGATATTACAACATGGCATTTGGGCATCCTCCACGAAAAAAGTCCATTTTGCAATATTTACAAAAATTTCCGTTGTGATGAGAAAACGAGCACTTGTCAATGCAGAACAGGTTTAGCGTTAGATCCGTCCAACTCAAATACATGTTCTATACCTCTTGGATATAAATTGCGGACTGGATTTTGATTCGGCCCTTCATTTTGATCCTCTTGGAAATGAGAAAAAGTTTACTGATATGAAAACGCCAAGCTGCATGTCCCGAACGGTTTGTCGATATCATCCTCTCTTTTTTGAAAAGAAATGCTGGTGTGAAGAAGGGCTAAACTGTGAGGATATCTTCAACGAAAAGAACCTTCAAAACATGGTCAGAGCAATTAAATCTCGTTTTAATTTAAATTTGGGAGAATCCTGTGATCCAGACATTCACAAGGAAATGCTAAGCTATTCCAGCAGCAGCAGGATCCGAAAATCCTGGTCACGAGCGAAGACTTGAGTTAATTCGTGAAATACTGAGTAATCCTGAAACTCGCCTTTGCGACATTGAAAGTTATTTAAATTGTAGTGAGACTTCTAGAAAATGTGAGTGCTGGTCGCAGCTACACCCCAACAGCAAAATAGGCGCAAATGGAATTGAAGAAGAAAGTTGCCAGGCATTGAATTTAGCTTCGTGTGGGAGAACATTTCAATATGGAATAATTTATGTATCCGAATAAAGGATCACAAATTTGGGAAGTTGAAAGGACCTTTCAAAAAGAGTTTATGCCAGATTGCGGACCTGGCGCAATGTGCGCAGGTGGAAACAATCAAGTATGGGCGGGCAGATGTGTTTGCCTAGATAAAAGTAAAACTGGGGAGTCCTGCACTGACTCTAAATCCATTCTTGGAAGTGGGTTTAAAGCTAGGCAAATTCCAAACGATGCGGACGAGGAAATGGCAATGATTCACATTTATTTCGACCTCAACAGACAAACGCATCTTCTTGAGCAATTTATGACTTTAAAACATAATGATAGATTGTGATCCTGCTATTGGCCTCTCCTTAGAAAGATTAGTTAGGTTTTGGAAAGACGTGTCAAGTTCCAATGATACCCGAGCAGCCAAACGCTCATTAAAAGCTTTCACCGCTGCGACGAAACTTACAAAATATTTGGTCAATACGGATCTTAGCAAATCCGCTGCATTGTGCAATGTCACGCTAGGGCTCAGGTGTTTATATTCCAGTAAAAAGTGCAAATGCCCTCCTGGGTCACGCTGGATTGGAAACCGATGCTATTTAGATGTGGATGAGGTGTGTGATCCAAACCCTGGAGCAGATTGGATTTCGACTTGCATGAATACTACAAAATGTGTCCTACACAACAGAAAACGCAGAATTTATCGCTGTAAAGAATGTCCAGAGAAAGCTCGTTATTGTGGAGAAGAGGATCGTTATGATAACCAATATGAAAACCCTTGGCAAATGTTTGATAAGCCGCAGATACAAGGAAGAGGAGGAGATTTTGCTGATACTTCAGCAGGTGGTGCAAAAGACGAGGATGAAGAGGATAGATCGTATTTTGTATTACGCCAGGAACCGTCAGGAAGGGTAGGAGGAACCCAAGGAACTGAACCTCCAGTTGTCGTCCCAATATTGCCTTCTACAGCAAAACCTGCTCCTTCCACGCCATCACCCCATCAAATAGACTCATTTCTAAAGGAAATTGAGGAAATGCTTGAAGAAATCATGACATATAGAAAGCTATCTTATAAAGAACCTTGTGCCGTGGATGAGGAAAAAAGTCTAGATCAAATCTTTCCAATTTTGCCTGTATATGACCTTAATGAGATTCCGCCAAGCAACGTTTTCATTGTGTATTCTTCCTTGAGTAAGCTATACTGGTTTGGAATGAGTTTCTGTGATCGAAAAAAGTATTTGAAGTGCTCTGCGATTGGAAAGTGCATTTGCTCGGAACAGTTTGGCTTGGTAGAGGAAGATGGAGAGTGCCGACTCACTGAACATAAATATTGCACAATTATAAATGAACAAACTCCCACGTCTGTGCTACAAAGGGAGTATCCTCCACTTTTTAAATGTCAGAAAGGAACTACTTGCACCAAACTGGACTATGGAATGTCGGTGTGCTTTCCTGATGAGTGATAATATGATTAATTAATAATTTTGAATGTATATTTTGTTGATAGCATAATATATAGCTGATTTAGTTTTAGATTATTTCCAAAAATTATTATATATATTATAAGTAACATAATTGCAATAAAAAACGGAATGCTTTATAAATTTTATTTTACCCCTCACTATTGTGAAAAAATGTTTCATAAGAGCTTGAGTTTATGAGGAAAATTCTTCATCCAAGGGAACGACGGCTGGCTAAATTTTAATTGTCAGTCAATTATCAATAAAATATATCAACCATTTCTTAAAATTCATAAAATAAAATAATAAACCATAAAATTATTCTTCCAAACCAGCTCAATTAATTTACCAGACAGAAAAGATTAAGAATACCCTTCGGACATCATCATGGTGGAACCAGTCAGTGCTTCAGTCATCGCCATCATTTCTGCGATAGCTGTTCCAGTGGCAATTATAATCGTATTATGTCCAGGTTTTGGAAAGTTCATACTTCAATTAATTATTATGATATTTGCTATAGCTATTTTGCTGGTTGTGGCGCTTGGCATGATCGCTCCTCTCTTCTTCGTCATTTTGCTGTTAATAATAGCCGGCTTTGCAGAAAGGCTCTTGTATTGGGGAATGGGTGCCTTTGGGTGGAGGAGATAATCTCAGATTGGAAATATTGGGATAGGAGTCAGCAGATGAACGTCTATGGATAATGGAGATTGTATTTAGCTATTTCTACACGTTTGATTATGTAACATGTCTGACATTGCCCCATTTTCCTGTACAAACCATAATATCTAGTACATATGAACTAACTAACAATTTTCAATTTAATGACTAAATTAAAATAAAAGCAATTAACTACCCGGAAGTTTTATGATTGATTCAATTCTTATTCAATTTGTAGCTAATTGCATTGTTTTTTTAAACTTTTCATTTCATGCGGGATGCTACTATTTGGCTTGGCTGTTTGTTCAAGAAACCAACAACAAGCAACATGAAAAGTTCATTATAGCATAGCTATATCATATCTGTATGTAAAAATATGTGGTTTATAGAGTTACATAACACAGGTAATATTGTCGATTAACGCATATTATGTGATAGGAACCGGAGCAGGGTTATTGGATGTTCTGTCTAGGTGATTTTGTGAGCTCAGCTGTTTATGCGATCTATTTTTATAGGGGATTACTCGCATACCTATGTTAAATATACTATCAATGCTCTTTGAAGAAAAATTTTCCCCAAAAACATGAAATTCAAAGATATATTACATTACGCTATATCTGTGAAGGTTTCCTTGCAAAAGAGCTCTCCTAAAACACTTTTTCATATACTTTGGTACTATGATTTGTGCATAATTAAATGGCTTCAGATTTGCTTGTTTCCCCAACGGAAGCAATTTAAGGAGTTTGCTATCCCTTTAAATGTTTCTACTTTTGTGTTCCCTTTTCAAGCTAGTTCAATACATTCAAGAGATTAGTGACATGGTTGCACCCTTTATACACCATTTCTGGTTCCTTGTCCTCATTGAAAAGGTGATTGATGAGAATTATCAGCAGCAGATAAAAGATGTGCATTAAATATTTAATCAACAAACCAAAAAAATGCTATCCCCTGGCATTTTTATTGACAAACAAACAAAAAAGTGAAAATCTTTCGTTTAGTGGGGCTTTATGTACGGTCCATTAAATCTACAGGAATACCATGACTTTGCAAATCATGGTATGAGTTGTGGGCAGAAAAGGATGAATAATATCATCATGACACATTTTCTCATGTGCAATAATCTCTCCGCACGTGAAACAGTAATAGGATAAATAATAATGAGTATAAAAACGTAAAAAGTGAAACGACATGTCTTCCTGGGAATTAGTGACGCAACTGGTTTGGTTCCCGTTGACAATAATGCAACGTGTTTCTCGACACTTTCTCTATCTAGGTCGTAGTATTTATGGGAGCTTTTTTGGAACAAGACCTGCCATTAAACCGGCGCCTCCAAAATTAGCAAAAAATTTGCAACAAGCATTACCCAAAGAAAAATCTTTTTGTGTGATTGAGATGGATGGAAATGAAAGTTCCTGTATGCAATTAGCAACAACAACAACATCACAGTCCACACCTAGAAGAAATGACCTTGAGCAGTTGGTATCAGTAGCAGGTGCAAACCCAACTGGAGAGATAGCAATAAACAGCGATAAAGTTTCTGCGCAGGTTGACTCAATAACAACGGGAACGTCCACGAGTCAGGTATTTGTTGATGATGATGTAATAATGAGTGAAAACCGTGACAAGAAACGTTTGAGAAACGAAAAACGTCAGCTAGTGACGGTGCATAAAACACCTAGGGAAAACAAAAATGCGGAAGAGCGTGATAGGAGCAGTCTTGGTGCAAAACAGTCACAATCTGACTGTCCGTCAGAGTCAAAGCGTCCAAAGTTGTGGACAGGAAAGGAAGAAGCGTCGTCAACCGCAGCGTCCTCCTCAATATCTTCGGCCGTTGTCATTCCTCCTCTTGAGAGTGATAAAAAGACGACAAAAAAGAAGAGACGTGGAAAGAAAGGGAAAAAATCGGAGCAGAAAGAAGAATCTTCCAGCAAAATGGGGCGATCTGGACCTCCTCCGCCAAACTTTTTTATTGCAGTGCAAATAACAGATAAAACAGTAAGTTTTTTATTAAAAATTCATGGGCCTTTCAAAGAGTCTGTTGAAGGGTAAATGTTGATCTTTGAAAAACTTTTTTCATAGATTGTAGACAAAGTTATGCAACTTCAAAAATCCCTTTCGGAAAAAAAGTTATCTCCCCCGTGGCATGGCTTGTCCAATACAGAGATTTTCAAGGACGCAATGGTTCCTGTTACAAAACTTCATTTTACTTTGCATGTTATGCATTTAGCTGGAGAGGAAGATGTAGAAATGTAAAGTCTTGTTAAAAACTGATTTACTTATTTAGTAGTTACAATGATAGGACATATATTTTATATATTTTTGTATGCATTGTTTTCAAATTTGTAGAGCTAAAAGTGCCTTTATGGAATGCTGCCGTCAAGTTGATAAAGAGTTTAAAGATAATCCTTTAGATTTAACAATTGCAGGACTTGGTCACTTTAAAAATTCTGTAAGACAACTAAAACATTTAAATTACAAACTTGAATGCACAAATCTAATATTGTGTTTATAATTTCAGGTCATTTTTGCTCAAATCAATGATGAAGCCCAAGTATCTCGCCTTACTAGATTAGCAGATATTTTTAGAAGAAAATTCAACAATGCCAGTATTTCTGGAGACCCTAGACCATTTAAAAGCACATTTAACCATTGCAAAAATTTCTCGTTCAAATAAATTACATAAAAGGGTATGTTGAATATAATTTTTAAGGGAAGATTGCAATTTAGTTATGTCGTCTTCAATTGAGAGATGGATTTTAATATTATTGTAATTTGTCTTTAAAGAAAATTCGCTCGTTTCCTCCAGAAATATGCACAGGGTGTGAAGATACTCATTTTGGAACACAACGAATTGAAGGGGTTCAGTTTTTATACATGGCAGGTGAAGATAAGCTCACTGGATACTACCGTTCTTTGATACAACATAATTTTGAAAATTCGATTCCGTCCACATCAAAAACTGAAAGTATTTCAACTGCGGTAGATATAATAAATGATAAAATCAATAAAGAAACTAATGGCTGACAGGAAATTGAATTAAACCCTTATGTATGTCGTCGTCGTCTTGTTGGAAAATTAGTTTTATGTTCACATGCAAATAATTTAAATAGACGAATGTAGATGTAATTTATAAGTGTAGTGGCTTACTTTACTTTTTGCAGCTTTGAATTTTATAGTCAAAAATTATTTATTCCTATAAATTTTATGATAACAATATATATAAGATCAATAAGAATTTCTATTACTTTAAATAAATTTGATTACATTTAAGCATGTACGATGCAAAAGACGTAACTTCTTTGGTTTTGTTTCGTAAATTCGGTTCAGAACTAGAAAATGAAAATACCTTTCTGCTATAACGATTGTGCGGAAAACGTCTACCCAACTCTTTAAAAAAGTTTTTTGTGTGTGGATATACAGTATTTTCGGCACGTAATAAATACATGGCTAATTTTGTTTTCCATTACGATGATTATTACATGTTTGCAAAGAATCATTATTGTATCGATTCCATTCCATTTTTGCTTGTCCTGTACACAGACAGACCAACGGAGAAAGTAAACTACATTCCAAAAACAATTTTCACATCACTTGCCTGCAACCCAATCGTAAAATAGACTTTCTTTTTTCATGGTACACGCTTGAGGCAAACGCGCGCAATGTAGTAATGAAACCAGAACAGCGGAAGGAAATAGATTCTGCAGATGCTTCATCCCCAAATTCCTTTCCAAATCTTGCCTGTTGTAAATACAGCTTTCTCCTTGAAAATCCCTGTGATTCCTCTGGTTTCCCAACCTCGGTCATATGAAAGAGGAAGAATGAGATTTTGTTGCTACTATATATTCCGTATTTGAATGAGGTTTTTAGAGGATGATGGTGGTGGTGATTTCAGCTGCCTGACAGAATGCGAATCAAAGATTCCTTGCATCATTCTCTCCCACATCATCATCGTCTTCAAGATCTTCCATTACAGAAACATCTGGATCAAGCGGAACACGAGGAGACAGCGAATTCTCTTCCCTTCCATTCTTCATCTCCGGTGACAGCCACATATTTCTGTTGTCGTCTTGTTGCTGATCCTTCTGCTCCTGATGCTTTCCCTTCATTCCTTCTGCTACTGAGTAAGTCAATGCCGAGGATGATGAAAAATGCTTGCCCAAAGACCGGGAACGAACCTCGTTTCTTTCATCTTTTTTTAGAGAAAGCATAACCAATTTTTTTGCTGTTTCCTGCCTGCCTCTACCATTATTCTGTTGTTCATTGTGGTGAGGATCATCATTATTGTGATTGTCTGAGTCCCTTGCAATTCCACTTAAAATGAAAAGCTCGTTTTCTTCTTCATCCCCTTTATTATTAAATTCGGAGATGCTTTTGCTCTCTTTATTTCCTAATTTAGCCAAGTGGTCGGAGGCAGTGGTCGATGTTGTGGTGGACTGGTCTACTGCGTGGGAAATTGAGGTCACTTGATTACCTTTAAGTGCGTATGTGGAAGAAAAAGAAGAGGAAAAAGCAGATGAAGATGATGATGACGGTAGTAAGGAAAATGAGCTACCGTTACTACTGGCATCGTTGTTTACACTACGCTTTTGTTGAGAACGTCTGTGAGAGCGATGCTGATGGTGATGGAGATACTCTTTACTCGCTGGAGCAGGAACAGCTTCTCCTATTTGAAGTGGTGATGGATGGGAATTCTGCTGATGCTGCTGCTGGTACGTTTGTTGAAAGAGGGAAGAAGGATTATTATTGTTATTAATGTTGTTAAAGTTGGCCCTGCTGCTTGGTGACGCTGGGATCATTGATTCTAATGGAATATTTGGCTGAAGCACGGAATAAGATGGNTTGTTATTAATGTTGTTAAAGTTGGCCCTGCTGCTTGGTGACGCTGGGATCATTGATTCTAATGGAATATTTGGCTGAAGCACGGAATAAGATGGTTGGCCCACATCAATCAAGAAATGTGTAAAGAGGGCTTCAGCACTCGAAGATACCAGTCTGAAATGACATGTAGTGAGCCCATCTTGTGGGAAACGGAGCCGAGCGGTGCGGATCAATGGATTGATGAATTGGTTGGGGACTCTGCGGCCATGCTGAAGCATTTTGTATTTTGCCAGGTCTGGTCTCGGGCGGTTTATTTGAAGTTGATTGGTGATCAGCCTTTATGTAAAAGAAAAACCAATCTTTCAATTCACCACTACTTTTTACTGTCTCGTACGTGACAGAATATGTGATACATGACAAGAAGCGTGAAGATGAGTAAAAGTACTTTTTTAATTCTAAAAAACCTATTTACCTCTTGTACATATCATCATCTTCGGCTCCCCATCCCCAATACAAGTTGGAGTATCCATTCACAGTTATAAAGTCGCTTACGGAGAATGCAATTACTCCACCAACAAGTTTTGAATAGGGTAACCTACAAAAAAAGGAGAAAGTTATATAAATATTGTTCCTATTGAGATTGCGCTTATCATAAGAAATAACAAATTTTATGCAAAGTATGAACTGTAAACTTATGTATGCATAAAATGTGTGTATTATTATGTGTATCATTGTCTATGAATGGATACGTGTAAAAAATTCCCTGTAGTAGGAAACAATAAGCAATGATGAGGGTTGTAGAATTATTAAACAAATGAGTACGCTTGTAGAAAATTGGTTGGGAAATGAAAGGATGTATTCCTTTTCAACCAGTCCACAAAGTAAAGATAAATCTGTCGCCGTTCCCATCAGTTCCCAGCGGTATTATTTCTCCGATTCTTCAAATTCTGATGACGAGGACGACTACTACAGGAGCCCGCTAAATAGCAGTGAGGAGGATGACGATGATGAGGAAAACGATACAGAAATACAAAGTGCTACTGGGACTTCTTCAACGACCCCGCAAAGAAGCGCAGTCCCCGAAGTTAACAGAACCGGAAGAGAAAGACAAATGGGGAGAGGAAGGGAGATAAGAACGGCTGTCGCAACCAATTCTGCTCCAGCTAGAGCTAATAATGATGGTGATAATGTGGACAGCGACGACAGTGATGACGAAGGGGAGGAAAGCTTTGTTGAAGCCCATCCGTTTTACGTCCTCTTGATTGCCTTCGTCAGCTATCTTATCATATTATACGTGATATATTCCAATTTCCCTGAAGTCGGAGAAGTGGATAGAAAATACATAAAAATTCCTCGGAATATGGAAGAAGCAAAAGCGCTAGCTATTGTCTTGGACAGACACACTGGCCAACATTACTGGGCAGTTTTATTTACGTTCTGCTCAGTTTACCTCTTTCTCCAAACGTTCATCATCCCTGGATCCATTTTTCTTTCAATCATGTCTGGCTTTCTCTTCCCTTTCCAAACCGCTGTCTTTCTCTGTTGCTTTTGCGCTTCCACTGGAGGTTTGGGATGTTATACCCTCAGCTGGCTTCTTGGAAGGAAATTAATTCGAAAGCATTTTCCTGACGAGATTCGCGTTTGGAGTGCAAGAGTTGAGCAAGAAAGAGAGAATCTTCTTAACTTTATGATATTTTTGAGAATAACTCCAATACTACCCAACTGGTTTATCAATCTTGCAGCGCCGCTTATAGGAGTTCCACCTGGAGTGTTTTGGTTGGGAAGTTTCATTGGATTTCTTCCTCCATCTGTGTTGGCGGTGCAAGGTGGGAAAACATTAAATGTCATGACCTCTCCAACGGATCATATATCTTGGACGGCAATTATAGTTCTGGCGCTTATTGCTCTATTATCTTTAATACCAGTTTTTCTAAGAAGAAGTAATTATAATGGGGCTCCTGCTCCAACTACAAATACTTAATCTTGTTTTAAAACATTTGCTATTATAGATAAATAAATTAGGCAAACAATGCGTTTACAAAAAGGTGAACCCCCTTCTTATATGCTTTGTGTCCTTTTAAATGTTATTTTGCATTATGTTAATGGACTTGATTTATTAACAACTTAAACATTTTTATTTAGTTTATTTATTATTTATTTATCTTACCTA
>JAANSO010002585.1:0-13158 GCA_036507315.1 Lepidocyrtus fimetarius
GTAAATATATATATATATAATCTCCCTATTCTGTTTAGATGGGCTAGTTGGACTAATAATAGGACGAGGGGGTGAACAAGTTTCTAGAATCCAAGCTGAAACTGGTTGCAAAGTTCAGGTCAGGGTTCGGATAATCCAGGATTGTGGATTGGGATTTGGATTGGGATTAATGGATTATAATCCAATAATCCTAATCCCGTGGTGGGTGATTTTAATCCATAATCCACTTTTCTTCGATTTAATCCCAATTTAAAATCCAAATCCAATATTTTATAATGTTTGTGGATTTTTTTAAAAATCTACGCTAAAAATTCAAAAATATGCACTTTTTCTACAAAATTGCAAACATTTTGTCAAAAATCAATTTTAGGTTGCACCGGATAGTGGTAGTGGAAAAGATCGGCCTTGTTATTTGCAAGGGACAAAGGAGTCCATTGAGAAAGCAAAAGATCTCATTATGGATATTGTCAGTTCTAAGAGCCATGAGGTGATTGTTGAATTTTTAATTTTTGGACATAAAAAATAAATGCTCGGACATGGACAAATTGACATAAATATCGATAAATGCTCAATGTCACGAGCATTTATCCAGATTTTCAAAATCGTGACATATTGACATTTATAATGACATTTATCACATTTATCTGGGCATTTATTGGGAATTTTTCATTAACTAAATACAGTCAATCAGCTGACTACTGTTTACAATTATTACTTTGTTTTATGTAAGCAAAATTTTGAATTCAAGCTGATTTATCGATAAAATTTTAAAGTTAAGGAGCTTTACGTACAAAATATATCGGGAATGCAAAGTTTGATGCAAAAAATTGATAATTTGCGTAAAAATGTGTGAAAATGTCCAGGAAAAAAATAAATGTCATGACATTTATATTAAAAATAAATGCTGCATGCCCTGAGCATTTATCAGATTTTCTAAAAACGTGACATTTATGACATTTAAATAAATGTAAATGTCATGACATAAAAGAAATTTAAATCTCTAGATTGGAGGGCGCCCTACTGGGGGAGGAGGTGGAGGAAACATGGGTGGCGGTACTGGCCCATCTCCACCAAAGCCAACCAATGGACAGTCATCGGTACAGTTATTAAATTAAATTATACTCTACTCTACTTACTCGTTCGATATTAATATATTGGTTTTGTTTTTTTAGATAGAGATGCTGATTCCTGGCCCCAAAGTCGGGTTAGTGATTGGTAAAGGAGGCGAAACGATTAGAAGTCTTCAAGACAAGTCTGGCACAAAAATGTACATTTTGCAGGATAACATGTTTGAGGAGTGTGATAAGCCACTACGAATCGTAGGAGAACCGGACCTTGTTGAGCATGCTAGGCAACTTGTAATTGACTTAATTAACGAATCTCCTCCAAAACCTGAATTTGCAACCAAGCCAACAAAGAATGAGTATGGGGGTGGTGGTGGTGGTGGNCGAATCGTAGGAGAACCGGACCTTGTTGAGCATGCTAGGCAACTTGTAATTGACTTAATTAACGAATCTCCTCCAAAACCTGAATTTGCAACCAAGCCAACAAAGAATGAGTATGGGGGTGGTGGTGGTGGTGGTGGCGGCGGTTTTGGTTCTGGAGGTGGTGGGGGTATGGAATCAAAAGCTGGACTTGAAACGATGAGGTTTCCTGTGCCTAAAATATCTGTGGGACTGATTATCGGGAAAGGAGGAGAAATGATCAAAAGAATTCAGATGGAGACCGGGGCCAAAGTGCAGTTTGACCCAATCAATTCAAAGCTTGGGGATATGGATGAACAGCTAGCGATTTTAACAGGAAAACCAGACCAGTTACGACAGGCCCAATTAAGAATAGAGGAGCTTGTTGAAACTGCTCTTCATGGAGGGAAAGGAGAAAATCAAGGTGGTCGAGGAGGAGACCGAGGTAATGGTATGGGACGTCACGGGAGGACACGGCGGGGGTGGCAATGACAGTTGGGGTGGGGCAGGAGGTGGAGGTGGCCATACTAGGTACATAAAATAGAACTAAATTCAAACTTAAAATTAAAAATTACTCTCAAATCTAATTTAAACCATAATTTTAATTAGCGTAACGCATTTTAGCTTAACTATAAATTAATCCTTGACTTGAATTATTTTATCTATTTAAATTAAATTATTAAAGGCCCAGAGACTATGAAGAAGATCGACTGGAAGTCCCTGTCGGAAGGGTCGGTAAGTTTTAAAACAAAGTATTTCAAAGCTTTGCAATACGCACTCTAAAAAAATCAAATGTTTGCAAACATTTTCAAAGTATTTCGAGTCAATTCTTCCGCAGAAGCCGTTTATACAGGGATCAAGCTAAGGGTTCGTTTTAAAACGTTTTTTGAGGACGTTGTGGCTAACGTTTTGCCACGTTTTGAGACAATGTCGACGAAAGCAAACTCCCTGTTTTACATCGTTGGACAAATGGCTAATTTGCATTATTTGCATAATGAACAATAACGTCCCTATCGTTGACGCTGCTTTTCCAACGACACGTTATTTCGGTTTCGTTTTCGTTACATGATTATTTAATAGAATATGTAAAATCAAAGCTTTGCAAACATTTGGTTCAATATATTGCAAAAAATTGCAAACTCTCAATATATTTTTTAAACCCCTACGTGTGTAGGAATGGTGATTGGAAAAGGAGGGGAAACCATTCGATCTATAAATCAGCAGTCTGGAGCTCATTGCGAAATTGACCGAAATGGCCCTCAAGACGGGCCAGAACGAGTTTTTCTTAATTAAAGGAAACCGACAGCAAATTGAGCACGCTAAAGAATTAATTACAGAAAAAGTCAACACCCTGCCACCAAAAACTAAGGTACTAATGAGCTTTTTTGGATTCCTTCTTTGTTTTTTATTAATTATTATGATTATTTTATTATATCACATATATGGAAGTAGACACAAATATTATTAAGCGCTGCTATACGTTTAATATATCTACTATTTCCTAAAAAAAATCTGAAACACAAAGATTCGCTAACCCCATTTCATTCTACTATAAATGGCGTTTGATAGTAGACTTTGTGACAATTAATAACAAAACGCATTATTTTAGTGGATGTTAATGTGACTTATTGTCAATTAATAATTGTTTCAGGGAGGTAGAGGTCCTGGAGGAGGAGGAAGTGATTCGTATGGACAAAATCAGGGTTGGAACCAATACAACCAACAACAAGGTGGTTGGGGTCAACAAGGTCAAGATCCTTCAAAGGATACGTCTGCTCAATGGGCGGCATATTATGCTCAATATTACGGACAAGCAGCTGCCGCGGCTGGAACACCTGCCGCAGGAGCAGCAGCTGCTGCAAGCGCATCTTCAAATGCGGATTATACACAACAATGGATTGAATATTTTCGAGCACAAGGTTAGTCTAATTGTAATGAAAAGAGCTGATTCAATTAATTTTGTACTAATAATTTTTTAATTGTCTAAAATTGTTGCGGTATTATTATTGGTGTCTGGACACAGGTCAGCATCAGCAAGCGGATCAGTTAGAGCAACAATTAAAAGGAGCCAAAAGTGGTGACGGAAGTGGTAGTACAGCTACTACAAATGCTCCTGCGCCACCTGGAACTAATTCAGGCAGTGCTCCAGGACCTCCTGGTACTGGCGCCCCGTCAGCAAATGGACAAGCATCGGCTCCTGGTGCTGCACCTGGGGCTCCTGGCCAGAATGGCTCATCAGTTGATTATAGCCAACAATGGGCAGACCATTATAGATCCATTGGCAAAATAGCGGAGGCAGAAGCCATAGAGAACTATATGAAACAACAAAAGGTAAGAAGTGTGTATTGTGTGGTATTTTTAGAGCAAAATTGAAACTTTAAACGTTTTAGAACCAGATAAAAATTCGGTTTCATTTTAATAGGCCGCAGGTGGGGCAACAGCCGGATCACAAACACCAACAACAACTGCTCCAGGTTATAACATGGCTGCTGCAGGAGGATATTATGGAGGCTACCCATATGGAAACTATGGTGGATATCCTGGTGGAGCACCTGCCCCTCCAGGATCTGGAAACGGAAATGGATCTTCAGCTCCTCCTCCAGGCACTTCAGGACCACCTGGTGCTGAGGAAGACTAAGAACGGACAGTTGTATTTTTCATCAGCTTATTTCTTCCATAAATTATAGTCTTTAAAAGAATTCCACAAATTTCAGGTAAGTCCTATAATAATAATATTTTAAAATTTATCAAGCATATCTTTAAATTATACATACATATTATAGTCGCTTCATTGATGATACGATTAGGTGTTTGCTCATATAAAAGCTTTGACAATAACGAATCTTATAACTAATGAATTAACTGGTGTGTACAAACAATCACAACGGAATGAAATGTATAGGTTGGTCGACACAGGAGACTTTCATATCTATATAGCTTCGCAGTGGAAACTGACAATTTCATTGCTACAATTATTTTATTTATTTTGACATTTTATTTGTATTTTATCATTCTTACATCAAACAGGCACTGCATTTAATTTGTATGATGATTTTTATTGATTTTTTGAATGCTATGATTGATGATTAATTGACATTGAAAATATTATTACCATTATTGCCTTATTATAATTGATCATTTATTATTAACGTGGGAAGCCGATTACTATTTGTGATATAAACATGTATGGAACTAGGCTTTGTAGAATTTTTAAAAAATTGGCCGGCCGAACTATAGTCCCAATTGGATGTTGATGGAAGTCGAGCAAATCACTTTTGAAGCATCCGGGTATGCTACTCACTCACTCACAACAAGCAACATTGTATATCAATGCTATCGAGAAGCACCACCAGCTCAGGTCATAAGAAACGTAGGTGGGAAGAAGGGAAACCTTCATTTACATACATGTGATATTATGTTTTACCAAAAATATGTGATATTTGATGAAATGACAAAATGCAATAATTCTACAATTTTATACGTTGTTATTATTATGATGATATGATATTATTATCACTTTTATATGATCATTTTGATATATACTATCTTCTGCTGAACAATGAAATTAAGATGAATAGTGTATGTAGGAAAAGGTCAAATGGGTGGGTATTTAGGGATCGTTGCCATTTGGATGATGGACACGTTTGAGAGCGAGAGACAGATTGTAACGGGTTGAAGTCACTTCTTCCTTTCTTTCACCGGAAATTGCTCTTTGCTTTCAACCATCTTTTGTCGGGTATGCAATATATGAAGGAAAAGGTTATTTAAATGATTTGTGATTGATTTTGAATTGATAATGATGATGATTATGATTGTATTATATATTATCAACATTTTGATATATAACTTGGACATATTAAACTTATTACTTTCACACTTCGCTTATTAGTATGTTTAAAAAAGGATAAAGAATATAGGGAAACATTAAATTATAATAATAACTTCATATCTTGAAAAATATTGGTCTCGATTTCATTGGTATTAGGCATGACCGGCATTTGCGTAACCCAGACTTGTTACATCCAACAAAATTATTATATTAGTTACATTCAATTGAGTAAATAGTAGGTGGCATTTTACTTAAAAAAACAGTTTTCGAATTCTTTAGGGGATCATCTTTTAAATGGCGATGTTTTCTGTTTTTGATATTTTACAGGTCGACCCCATTGATTGAAATTGATTATTGATGGATGATGATGATGATGGTCATATAATATTTATTCTATTCATGATTTATTATATTATATTTTTGTTTTGATTATTTTAAATGAACAATTATATAACTTTTAGTCATTGTCGTAAATTTACAATCTACAAAGATATATTTATGCAGAACCATGAAAATGATATTATTCCTTTGTTTGATAATATACTTTTGTGCATTTAGTGTTAACTAATAATAATAATAATACAGACAACTCTCTCGCTAGGATAATTATAATAATAATAAGTTATATACAAATTAAGAATTGTAGTAAGACAACAACTGTGAGTTGATGAGTGTGTATAAAATATCGTTACCCCTGTTCCCCGTTGCATTTTATGTCGTGTAGTTTTGTTGCTTTGTTTCGAATGAGTTTTATTTATGTTACTACCTATAATTAGAAGCATGATGATTTTTAATTTACCATAGTCAGTTATAAAATTGGGGAAAAGGTTAATACCGATTTAACAACTTCATTTCATTAGAGAGTATGAATGAGCTATCGACTGAATGTGCATGAACTGTCGCTTATTATTATTTATTTATTACTGAAAACGCCAATATGTATGTAGTACGCTTTGTCCTGAACTAAAAATAAGCTTTCAAACATGATTTAAGAAAAAATTCCTGTGTCATCATGTGTAGTTTCACTTTAATAAGAGGGAAGAAAACTCACTTTCTGCTTTCTTGAAATGTTATGCAGTAGGTTCCTCTCTACCACCGGTATCCCCATCAGTGTAGCTTTTTTTAACTTGAGATTTTTACATTTTGATTTGTCAATCGTTCGATAGTTCGTGACTGACTCACTTACATCACTTAACTTTATTTTACAACTACTGTACTACTACTACTACTTTGTATCGCTGCTGCATCCTGCATCCCAGTCTTTAAAAAACAAGGTAAGACTAATTTTGTGGTGTGAACTGGTTTCAAAAACTATTTTGTTAAATTTGTTGTTGCTGTAATTTGATGATAATTTGATGGTAAATCATGTAATCTATATTATCTTTATCGCATCTGAAAAAATATTTGGCTTCTGTGCACTGAAAACAGGAAAACAATACTTTTGAATACATTATTAAATTGTTTAATTTGATTTTATATTGAATGATAAAACTATTGTAGTAGTAGCCACATAATGCTATAAAACAAAGAAAAAGTGTAAGCATTGTATAAATTCCAGTGCAAAAAGAATGTTTGGTATGCTATGTTGTGTTGAAAAGTAAAAGTAGGAGGGAAACGAGGGAGTCATCCATTTGTGGTTGATAGAGAGCCTTTCGTAGTCGTGAATGTCATGATGGACTTTTACGTAAGTAAAAATGAATAGTTTTTGAAAAAAATGTCTGATTGTAAAAAAGAAGGTACTTTGTGGACCCTTTCTCCTGATCTAATCACCTCCTCCAATGTTTTGTGCCTGTAATTGAAGAATTGCGTACAGACATCTAAAATTGCTCTTCCACTTTCTTCATGAAAAGTAAGTTTTGAATAAATGAAATAACTATAATAATTAACCGATATTGCCTTTTTTGTAATAAAATTGGTTTATATGAGTGGCAAAATATTATATGAGTGTTGCAATATGTATTTCTCCGATCTACTACTACTGTACTGTAGTATAGAAATGTAAATTGTTGTAATAATGTTTTTAATTTATGTAATTTTTTTCTGATGGAACAAATTATTTTTGTCTCAAATTGTGGTAGTGTTTAGGAATTGATTGTAAATTCCGTTTAGAATAAGAGTCAGCTTCAGATGCAAGCAGCAATAGAAAAACTTTGTACTTATATAAAACTTGTGTTTATTGTTGTTGCAATAATAAATTGAAGATTAAAAATTGAACCAGTTTTATTATCAATTATCAATCTTGTATAAGGAGGCATGAAGAAAAAAGATGATGGATTGGTGATGATAAAATGATGAAAGTGAAGGAAAAGTAATAAAATATCTATAAAATCGTAATAAGAAGAATAAATGATCATTATTACAGATAATTTACTACAACTTTTTTATTCGTTGCATTATTTTGGCTTGACCTTGTGCGTTTCTCTGATCTTATTATTATTTATTAAAATTCATTGTCAGTCTCTTTGTTTATTACGAATATAATATTATGCTGAACTGATTTTTAATTTAAATGGCATTTAAACTTCTAGTATAAAAAATGAACAAATAATTTATTTATCTATATGGCATTCACTTGGCAAGATATTTTTTTTGGCATGAGTCGCCACGAATTAGTGATCATCTTCACTTCCCCATAAACCAACTTTCTTTCTACAATCGTCAATTGTATCAAATTTTTGACCGGCAAAGCAAGGTCTACTCATTCTGTTTAACGAGTTACAAGCTCTCGCATCATTTTTGTGCACACAACGTGGTCGGGCTTCTCCGTCCACGAAAAACAGGACTTGATCCGGATTCCGGCAATAACCTTGAGTCCTTGTTCTCATACACTTTCCTCTGTAATAAATCCAGAATTTGCGAGCTTCGTGATTTGATGAGGTTCTCACGTTCATACTTATGACAAGGGTTTTTCTGACAAATTGGTCGGTTTTGATAGCCATACACAAGCCAATATCCTTCCTTACAGGGACCCTATTTTCAATTAAAATAAAAAAATAATACAGATTAAACATTGTCATGTCTCATGTTACCCCAAAAACCTTAATCATATAATTTTTACCTGTGTAAAAATGAAATAGCATGTGTCTGTATCTTTCCAGTACAATAGTGGCCTTCCGCATCGCTTTTTATGCTGGCAGTCGCAGTCTCCATAGTCAGTGGTGCCAATTCTGTAGAATTGCATATTTTTCCCACAAGGTCCCTTCGTGTCTATTTTGAAACATCTACCGGTTTGCTTATGCAGTCGATATTGCTTAAAGGCTGGTCTTGTCGTGTTTACATAATTTTGTGGGCATAGACCAACTTTCCTATAATTATCTCAAAAGAACGCAATCCTTTGATTAAAATCAATTATAGACACATAGAAAAACCTGTATAGGAGGTTTTAATTAAATTAAAACCAAAGCACATGACGAAACTCAATGAATGAATCAACCCTTTCTTACGGTTTTGGCCGCTGTCTTATAGGATTCCTCCATGTTGGACTGAAAGCTGTGAATCCCAGAGTAGCTAAAACTAGAGTAATTACTAACACATTAAATAAAAATGACACTGACATAACAGACTTCATTTTGAACACGCCGGTTAACAAGATAATTGCACACTAAAAGGGTTTTTTGAGATGTGGAGTAGAACTGGAGTAGGATATTTTATTTAGGAGATAATCTCCTCTAATTATGATATATTCACCACACCAAGCACTTTTTACATTTTATTATATATCCTTCTGTCAAAATAAATTATATTTTTCTACAAGTACAGTCTTTTTCGGGCTTCTTGCCAAAATTGCCCAATTTAAAAATTGACTTTTTTCTTCAAATTAGCGAAAAGGGATAAGACGGACCTTGCACCTTAACTACTTATTTCTGTTCTGACAGTTTTTTACGATGTGATATGATGACAATATGATGATGTTGACGAGTTTTTTGTCGTTTATCAACCGCAAAATATTTCGACTTGTACATGGCACTCTTTCACAAGTCAAAAATTTGCTTCAACTTCCTTCCTCTCTGTTTACTAAAAAGGAGCATAAATTGATTTGCCGACTACTTCCATCATCGGAAGTTATGTTAATAAAAGACTGATAAAATGTCATTTTATAAAGCAAGTCGATCTAGAAAAAATTTGCTTCAACTTCCTTCCTCTCTGTTTACTAAAAAGGAGCATAAATTGATTTGCCGACTACTTCCATCATCGGAAGTTATGTTAATAAAAGACTGATAAAATGTCATTTTAAAAAGCAAGTCGATCTAGGAAGAAAGAACTCCAATGGATACGAAATACCTTAAAGGAAGCATTAAAGGGACAAGTAGTAGTAGTAGTAGTAGTTTTTGCATTCCCGATATGCCATAATAACCCTTTCATATTGTTTGGTTGGCACTTGGCAAGGACGGACTTTGACTTGTATTTAGGTAGGTAAATTTCGAAAAGAGCGTCATTTTATAAGAATATAACATGAAAATCAACGTGAATCCAATTTTTTGCAAGGAAAGGAGCAGCATTTCTTATTGCACTTTTTCATCATAAAAATGACATGCCATGCCTATTAAAATGCGATGCACTTTTTAAAATATTGCTGCTGCAATAGAGTGGTGTGTGTTGTTGGTAATCATTTAATAAGTAATAGCAATAATATTATTACCAATGCATCTTCTTTTATCTTTATTGTGATCATCGTATTATAATATTTGAGATTCACTTTTTCATTCCTTTTCTTCTTGTATCGTTAAGGGAAGAGAATCCGATCCCTATTATGATTATCGTTATTATTACCTAAAAGAGATTGTTTTGGCAGGAGCTCATGACATTTTGTGAAAGCAAAAGAAAAACGAGACTAGTACGTGCAGCGCAGTTTGTATATAGTTTTTAATATAAATTGCTTTACAATTTTACTACAAATGCGGCAATGCGTTTTCGATAATGTTTTCTCTGTCAAAGTCAACATCATCGTGATCTGATCAGAGCGCGTTCATGATAAAAAAAAGTTACTACTATATAAAATATTTAGATGAGATGAGGGAACAATGTCGCTTTTTTACAAAACGTAGTAGTAAAAAACGCGGATGAAAATAAATGGTACCTATACACAATCATAGTAATCGGAGGAACCGGTTTCCTCTTTTCTTAATGCAATGTCCCATCCTTCAAATCAATCACGATCATGCTGAAGAAGCACATGAGTCGCCGAAATGAAAAGTGTTTTTGAAATTGTCGTTACAATCTACGATGATAAGCGCAATATATCATAGTCGCTATATATTAGCAACAATCAGTGCCTTGTTTGTTAACATTCTCATATTCCATCCATTTCAACGCAACGATTTTATAATGTTCTGTTGAAATTGATTATGATAGCAGCAAAAGTAATTACTGTATAGTTATAATAACACAGCTTGTCCATAATACAGTTTCGATTACTCATTGAACAAATTATACTGCTTTTGCGGAAGGAAATGAAGATCATTTTTATTGCGATTGACAAACTTGAATTTCTGTTAGAGATTTCAATCTTTAAAAATTAGTTCCTTTTTATAACTTTGCAAAGAGATGATTACATGATCATTCTTCCTGTGATGGTTATCATTATTATGATGATTGCGTTGTTACGATTGATCTGATAAGTTTAAGCTACACAACTTTATTATGTATGCTCACAGTTTGTATTTATTTTTATTCTTGCAGAGTTCCTGAGGGTCAACACAATAGGCATGTCACGTATAATCAAGCACACGAGTGGATTAATAAATAAAATCTAGACATCCAAACATGTGTAGAGTAACGATGAACGATGTTATTATAACCGTTACACAAAAAAATGAAAAGTTGAGCATGTAACTTGAAAATAAAACGCGTTTTGGTTCATAAATAGTAAATGACGCATGTTTTTTTTTTGAAAAGACGCTTAATCAAAAGCTTGTCTCTGATTTCTTCCTTTTCATCCCCCAAAAAAGCGCTATTTGCGGAAGAAAAAAGGGAGTGAGCTTGAAGGTAATGTTTAAATGATAATTTGCCTTTTGTAATAGAAATACGCATTTAAAAATGAGTATATGATTTACTGGTCATGAATTCATCATCATCTCAAAGAATAATAATAATAAATGAAAGTTTTTTTGAAAATGTTTTTTATTATGAAATCGAAATTGTTAAATTTATTGCTTTAGGGTGGAATTAAGTAGAGTATAAGAACAAAAAAGTGATTGGTCACTCACTGCAATGTAAATTGCGTAGAAGTTGGAGTAGACAAGTCAAGTCAATAATGCAAGTGCACTTTAATGAAGCTACGTAGGAGGAGAAGATTCTTGTTTTATTCACTTCCTTAAAAGAAATAAATTAACAATCTCTTACTTAATAAGTTGTCTGATTACAACAAGAATTCTGGCCATGCCACATTTTTCTGGGTGTGCTTGTGCTTCTGGTGATGAAATGAAATGAAAAAGAGAAAGATATATCGTTGCAGGAAGGAAGGGCTTCCTAGAAAACTAGTATAGTTTAGTGCATAATGTTTCACATTAAATATTATGCTACTCTTATTTAAATAAACTATCATTTCTGAAATATTTATCGCAGCAAATGATTAAAAAAAAGTTTTCTCCTGTTATAATTACGTGATCATCATTAACATTTTAATTTTATTGTCTATTTTATTTTTTTTCTGCTGCTGCTGGCTAAAAATCTTTAACAAGTTGTTTGAAAAAGTTATATAAAAACTACTTTCTGCGGCTATGTAACAACCTTGTTTTGACTAATAAATAACATGTCTTTGTTACATAAATGGGCAATTCTACCTGGTCATATATATTTAATTGATCTCGTAAACTTTGAATGAACATTTTAATTTCATTTACAAAATAAATACTACATTATTGCACAAAAACTTTTTTCTACGCCATAAGGAGTTTCATCAGGTAGTCTTATGAAGTTTCTCTTCTCCTTTTTTTAATGCTTCAGATTTAAGTTGCAAAAGGGTGCCTTCGTAAGACTTCCGGATGGACTCCGGCAGGGGCTTGTTCCAATCAGGAGGAGGGGAAGTCCGTTGCTCCCACACATCATTTGCATAGTGATTTTTCAAGCGATGTCTTATACG
Organism: Lepidocyrtus fimetarius; assembly: GCA_036507315.1. Taxonomy (NCBI): domain Eukaryota; kingdom Metazoa; phylum Arthropoda; class Collembola; order Entomobryomorpha; family Entomobryidae; genus Lepidocyrtus; species Lepidocyrtus fimetarius. The sequence goes on from JAANSO010002585.1 coordinate 12,374, forward strand.
AGATTTCTCTCCTTCAATTACTTTTTTCTAAAAAACATAATCGCAATGAAATGTTTCTAAAAGTTCTTTGTAAAAGTTATGTAATAAAAAAGGTTTCGTTTACCAGAGCTTCCACATCTTCCTTGTCTTCCCATAATCTGCAACTTTCGTAATCATTTTTCCACTGACTACAATCAAGGGTCTTGCCGTGAATAAAGTACTGATGGAATTTTGCTTTAAAACTTTTACAGTCATCGTACTCGTCTTTATATACAAAACAGGGCTGAACCTTAAAACAAAACAAAATTAATTAAATGACAAATGTTGAAATATCTTACTGTATTATAATACTGACCATCCACTTCAATTCTGGAAGTTTGGCATGTTTTTCGTCATTAGACTCTACTTTAGGCGAAGTTTTTGAGGTTATTTCAGAATCTGGTTTTGTATTTGGAGCAGCATTTGAGCACTCTGTAACTGTCGCCATTTTATTGGTAACCTTTCAGTCCAATGAATTTAACTTAATTTAGCAAATTAACGTTTAATTAAATCTCAAAGGAAGGAAGGAATTAATCATAATATGGCACTGTCTGTGACTGTAGAAAAAATGAACTTACAGAATGCAGAAATGCGAATCTAGGGCATTTCGTACTAACGGACAACTCGTACCCTGTGACATTTCGTACAAACGGACATTTCGTACATGGCCAGTTCGTACTAATGGACTTTTCGTACCGGGTCATTTAGTACAGATGGACATTTGGCACCTGGACATTTCGTATCATTGGACAATTCGTACTAAGAAT
>JAANSO010002586.1:0-13155 GCA_036507315.1 Lepidocyrtus fimetarius
CCTTTTTTAAAATTTCCAGATCGATATTTAACCTGAGTAATTCCTTCAAAGTCAGTTAATCTGAGAAGCACAGTAATTAAGAAAAATGCCGCCAAAGCCACCGCCAAAAGGGAAACGTCGTGGGAAAGGACGAAGGGACGATGACGAGTACGGAGGCTATTCTCAAAGGGAACAAAAGCTGAGTAAACCTCCAGATCAGGAAAAGTTGACGGAGTCTGTAAGTAAAAAACATCAATTCAAGGTATTACACGTAACAACATGTGTAATAATGCAGGGATTATTTTGTAGCAACTTAAAGAAGAGATTCAACGGGTCCTTGTAACCACTGATCCTACAATAATGCGAGACAGGGTAATCTGGGATCATAAAGAACGGTACGGCTACATTTTCTGTTGCTTCATCTTATACAAGGATTTTTAACAATGTTTTTATCCCATTCCAGATCGTATGTCCCCCTTCCAACTCAAGACGAAACAATAACATTGCTACACATGGACTCCGAACTAATTCCAAAGGATCAAGTAGAAGAATTCAAAAAGACCTATCCATATCCTTTAATTGACGTTGTTCAAGAATCCGACTCACCTCCACCAGCTAAGCCGGCCCAGACTCCACAAACTCCACAAACTCCCCAAGAGCCACCTCCTCCGCCACCCACCGAGGAGAAAGGAGATGAGCACCGGTCTTCCCTTGATGGAGAAACAGATCTTGAAGAAAAGAAATCCGATAGTAAACAAGAAGAAGAGGAAGAGGATAAAGGTCAGTAAAACACTTTTAATCCTTTCATTAATCCACCTCGACATCTGCTTATAATTCCCTGCAATTACAGAAGATCCAAAGGAGGACACGAGGCAGACAAAGTTTTTAAATCAATTTGATTTTAGTGAGCGATCCACCCAAACTTATAATAATCCATTACGGGTAATTTTACATTATTCAATCAAATGTCAATCTCTGAGTTTTCTCCTTCTCACTGTAACTTTCTCTTGTAGGAGCATGCTTGTCAAACCCAGCCTCCTCCACGATCATCATACAAGGACTATTGTAACTCTTGGATCATATACGATGCATATGAAGCCGATCTTGAGAACAAACCCAAAGACAAGAAAGAGGAAGGAGAAAAACCCAAGAGCTTGGATGGATCAAATCAAGAAGGAGAAGGTGTAACCGACGAGGAAAAGAAGGATTTGAAGTGAGTTATAAAAAACCAAAGTTATTATTTTCATATCCTCCTACACATATTTTGCAGAAGATATCTGCGGATAAACTTTCATAATCATAATCTTTAGATATGACAAAAAGAATGTAATCTTCATCATCTTTTCATTTCTCATTTCTCTTTTATTTTCATCTGCAGTAGTAGATGAGGAAAGAAGGGCACACCAATTATCTAAATGTGTGTTCATGCAGAATACAAGATTAGGTTTGCTCATGTATGAATTCAAAATTCGTTCACAATGTTGTTTTGAATAATGTATCCATTCTTGGTAGTGAAAATGACAAGTAGGACGTAAAAACTTTCCCTGAAAATGAAAAATTCACAAATTCTCAACTTTCCCTTACAATACATATTGCAAAATCAAAGTAGGTCATGTTAATATACGTTTATGAGGAAAAGGCGTCATCGGAGCTCATTAAGAATTAAAATGGTAATTTTTATAAGAACTTTTCACTATATTGCGTCATTTTGCATGTAGATCCGGAGAAAAACTGAGGGTTAAAATGAGGAAAGCTTCTGTTTTGGAAGGACAAGCTGCACAAGAGTCTGCCTTGAATAAGGCAGCAGAGGGGCTGAAAATCCTTGAAAGACTTGTCATGCAGAATGTCCACAACGAAGTACTTTTTGGTAAGAATATTACGCAAGAAATGATTAACTTTGGGAAGTAAATAAAAGTTTCAAATTATTTACAAAGCATTTCATGATTGTAGATTTCAAGTACTATGAAGACGCATCTGATGAATTTCGCGAGACTGGAGAAGGCACTATTCTGCCATTGTGGAAGTTTGCTTATGATCGTGCAAAACGACTCCATGTAACTGGAATAAGTTGGTCGGAGAGTGAACCCGATATGTTTGCTGTCAGTTATGGATCATGTAAGTGCATTAGAGAGACAAAATAGCAAAAAATTGCGCATTTTGAAGTTGTTTTGAAGAGTATGGATATAGACAGATTATTGCATAAGAGGAAAGTGTATTGATTGACTTTTGGAGCAGAAAAGGCAAAAAATTCACATCTCATCATTCTCATAAAAAAACTTATATGTACACAGTTCTTACAAACTTTTTAGAGAAAGTCTTGTAGCAAAAAATTGATGAGTGTGGCACATTTTCTCATTTTCTCTCCATATTTTGCAGTTTCTTTCACTCATCCCATTACCGACGGAATGTTGTTAATATGGAGCTTGAGAAATCCTGCATTTCCTGAACAAGTTTGGATTTCTCCAAGGGGTTGTATGTGCTGTGCAGTTCATCCTCAGTGAGTTGAACTTAAAAATAACTCAATTTTTCCACACTTCTTCATACATCATACATGAATACGCAGAATATACATGTTTCTAATTTTATTCCAGAGAATCAAGCTTGATTGCTGTTGGGATGTACGATGGAAACGTGTCTTTGATTCAACTACTTCCGGATGAAGACAACGGTCCATCTACCGTCGTATTGAAAAACGTACACGTATTACAAAAGCACAGGTCACCCATTTGGTCAGTGAAATGGGGTGAAGATAATATGGACGGGGATCCAAATTTTTATTCTTGTGGACTTGACGGACGAATCCTTCATTGGACAATTGATACCTCGGACTCTAATGGAGTTGGTGGGTTAGGAGGGGTAGAAATATGCACTCTTCATCTCCCTGTTGCTCCAGTTACTGGCCCTGATGGCACAACTTATAAACTTTTTGGTAAGTTACAAAAAGCCATTTCATCATTAGCGTCAGAACAATCTAGTACAGAGTACTTAAGACTTTTGGAAGGAAAATTAATCTAATAATATCCAAAAGCTCTTCTTTCCCTTACACACAACTCCCATCTCAACCACTCCTGTCAACATCTTGATAATTATCGTCATCAATAATGAAAAACGAGAAAGTTTTTGCTATAATGCAACAATGAAAGCTTGTTTTCAGGGGAGTTTTGTGTGGGAGAGCTCTAATGGAAAAACTCTGTATGTGTTGTTCTTCCACTCACTTTTGTTACATAACAAAAGACTTTTCCCTACTTGCTACTAATTTAAATCTGTTTTCACTCTCAATCATTGTCTGACTTTTTTTCTATAGGATGTGCCAGAGTTTTGGCGTTTCATCCTAAAGACAAGACTACTTTTCTTGTTGGAACTGCCGAGGGGAATATTTTCCGGTGTTCGTCACTTTATGGATCTCGTTTCCAGCAGGTGAGCTACTCTTAAAAACTTGTAAAATTCAATTATCAACACTCTCCTCCTAAAAGTTAAGAATTTAGGAATAGTTTAAAATTCAATCATAAAATATTAAGGATTTTGTAAATTATCCTAAAAAGTTAATATAATTTGATAAATGTTCCGAAGTAAAAACAGGCCAATAGGTTGATTATAATCTTTGATAACGAGCTTTTCTAAAAGTAAAAGAAATGGGGCAATGTGAGACTAACTTTTCACATCAGTTCCTTAAATATTCAAAAGATAACTAACTTTTTGTAGCCATTAAGTAATTAGCATAATTGTTACAAGTTACAAGGGAAGTTATACGGCTTAAGATTCACGGTTGACAGAAATGTCCAGCATCCCATCTCATTTCAAATTAGTGTCATCTTTGAAAACAACTTGAGAATATAAACTCCAAGAACGTTGTTTTTAAAAAATGAGTCCTGTCAGTCTCAGAAGTCAGAAGTAGCGAATATATTATGTCACGTAGTCATGCACATTTTTTGGAAAGAGTGAAGGAGATGACTTGGAGACTTCCTTTTCTCATTAACGTGATGTCATTTTCTCTCTAAAATTCATTCCAGATATATAATGCTCATTTTCTCCCAGTGGCTGCACTTGAATGGAACTATTACCATAAAGATGTATTTATTTCCTGTTCAGAGGATTGGACTATTAAAATCTGGGACAAAAAGGATCCGTAAGACATTTAAGAAACTCGTATTGTATGCTTTCTCTTCAAAATGAGAGAAGTGCTATAAGAAAAGATAATGAATTTCCTGCGTGAAATCTACTTTCTTTTTACTTGTTATGTGACGTGAATGTCTTTTATAAAATTATTCAATTACAGGGAGCCAATGTATATTTTTGAAATTGGAGTCGCTATACTCGACTGTTCCTGGGCTCCGTATTCTTCCACAGTTTTTGCTGCCGTAACGGAAGAAGGAAAGGTAGTAGCAATGAAATTAGCAAAGTCTATGCTTTCGTTAAATAAGGATTGAATTTGCTAATTATTTTGTAATTTTATTATAAAATGTACAGGCTCTCGTCTATGACTTGAACGTAAACAAAGAGAAGCCAATTTGCTGTCAACAAATTGTAACAAAGAAGAAAGTCAGGCCACATCGGATACAGTTCAACCCGCACTATCCTATTGTGTGTATTGGAGATGATCGGTAAATAAATCATATTTGGTTAAATAATTAATTTAAATATAACCTTCTAATGCTATTAATTAATTAAATGGTTTGATTCGTTACGTATCAGCGGACAACTGACGACTTTGAAACTGTCTCCAAATCTCCGAATACTTCCAAAGGATAACCGAGGCATGCCTGTGGAAGGAGAGGGGAAGGTCCAGTTTGAAATTGGAAAGATGACAAAACTCTTGTCACTGGTTAGGGACCCAGAATCGATTACAAATCCAAAATCTTTATCACGACCTGATGAAAAACAAGCTCAAATTGTGCTTTCAGCAATGAAGAAGTAAATCAAGTGGTGCTGTCCGTTTAAATCTCACCGATTTATGTTTTTTAAATTCTAAAATTCTGAAGGAATTCTCAAGAAATTACATAAAATGGAATCTACAATGTTGAATAAAAGTTTTGCACCGGATAACATTTATGTGTAATGCTTGATCGAGTTAATCATTTTTAATTTATACTTATCAAATTCATTCGAAATATAAAAAGTAACCATATTTTCATATAGTTTTGGTATTATTGAGATTAGATATAAAATTGTATAGAAATAATAATCAAATTAAGACATGCATGACTGTATCACATGGAATATTTCCATTCCTTTTCTACATCCTTATAAATGAAATAATCCCGTGCATCGGAATAATAAAGAACAAAGTATACCTAATTAGTTAGTAGAAGTTTTACAAGTTAAAACGACGCAGGTGAAAGGTTATTAGAATTTAGAAAGTTTTAATGGTGCACACAAGACGTAGTTTAATACTTTAACATGATATTCTACAAATTAGTTAATTTTAAGGCATCGCCGGGTTGGTTGGATTAATATATTATTACAATATACTGGTAATGCTTTTTAAGGATTGGTGATCCATCTTCTACGCTTCTTCAGGTAAATGGGCTTTGGCATCTTGAAGAATCTGAAGGGCAGTTTTATATTCTTCTGTTTCACCAAGTTCCCCTTGTTGATCTTCCACAATCCCTTTAAGCTCCTCATAACTTTTCTGCAAACGTAAACATAATTTTTATTGCAAATTCCCTAAATCACTAAAAAAGTCACCCATCACCATTCAAAAGTATTGAAAATACAGAACCTACCAAAAGCTGACGCTGGACTTCAGGTACCATCATTTCCGATTCTTTAAGACATCCTTCCTGTTGCCTAATGAAATGTTCATCTTTCCCTTCCGCTTTGTATTGATCAATCTTGGTTCGCTGTATGGCTGCCTCCTTTTCATAACTTTGCTTCTCCTTCGTGTACCTCTTCACAACTCCAGTACTTGATCTTTAAACCTTTCAGTTTTGCAGCGTCGACAACCACTGGGGCTGGGGTGGATTCTGGAGTGGAACTTGCAACGTCTGCCATTATGATTTCGGATCCTGTCACAAACAAAACATGAATGATTTAGATCAGTAAATCCTATCAGTTAGAATGTTAGTATTCTATTAATATTTCAATTACTCCACAAATTAATATTTCCTCCAAAGACAAATAGTAAATTTGATTACCTTTAGATTCTTTTAAATTTAATTAGTTTACCAATGTTTTCTGCACAATTAAAATTCTCTGTTTGAATCACACGTTAGTTTGTATTAGACAGACTATTACTCACCCTCAAAATTTACACAAAGAACTGTTTTTGCACAAAAGATAACGGAAAATTTGACAGGATGATTCACAAAACAAATTTGCAATTGCTTTCTCCTATTTTATTGCGAGTTTACCGGGCCCCCACGAGGACCCTCTTCTTTCAATGCTAAAGCTGTGTTGATGTTATGCAATAGAGTGAGGTGGGTGGGCAAATGCATTGAGCATGAAGCCAAAGTGTCAGCTGTGCTGTCATCAAGTAAACCACAAACCACTTAAATTTTGTAATTAAACAGCTTTGAAGATACTTTGGACTTTGGACATTTCAAGGAAAACAGTCACATCATCATAATCATAGTCCTCGTCTCGGCAAGAAAAACCTCTAATAAGTAAGTAATTTTTGTATTTTTTTTGTAATTTAATATTAATTTGGGTGGTTAAGTAATTATAATTAAAACTCAAATGGTTCCGGTGTTTAAAGATTCGATAGGGTTGGCTAATGCGCTGATTGATTACTGCAACCGCCATTTTGGAAGGGATAAGGAAGTTCCAAGTGCCTTGAATTTAGGAGGTTAACATGCTCTCTACGAGGGTTACTTTAAGAAATCATAGGAACCTGCAAGTGGTAAGATTTTTTAAAGTAAAAACTTACGTATAACCGACTTTTAACTGTCGTGCTTGATCATGTGCATTGCAACTGTCATTAATTAAGTATAAGTCTTAAACTGGTAATAATGTTAAGTTTAAGGTTAGGGATGGATAGTTTTTCCTTGTAGATCTTGAGAAATTGGACATGACATTAATGATGAGTCGAAGATGCAGAACTTGAACAATTAACGGTAATTGACACATGTAATTTTAGTGGTTCCAAGAAGACTGTTTCAAGGGTGTTTTGAAGCTATCGCTGGCTAATATCTCAAGTCTCAATAACTCAAAAGTGTTTTCACTTCAGACTTTTCAGTCTTTCTTGACAATATGCATAAGTGTTATTTTGCAATTCGCGAAAATAGCGAAAATTATGCAGTTGTAGCTGATCATATGCAAGTAGGATTAAATAGAGTTCTATGAAGGCTAAATTAATTCAGGATTAAATGATTTGGATTGTTTATTATTAAACTATTGGCATTCACCGTTCTTGATCTTCTATAGCTATGTGAAGCTCTCTAGATTTTAATTCACTATAAATTTTTACACTAGATATTTTAGTAAATTCTATACTACTTACGATCACATTAAAATAACAAGAAACATAGTTATAGGAGCGATACTGTATTAATCTTAACATACAATTACAATAATCGTTATTTTAAACATCATAAAATTTTAATCGCAAATGAATCACAATCAATCAAGAATAAGAATCGAATTTTAAAAATATTTTAATATCCAGTTTCTGATTACTATTTTGATACCGATATGTTTGGTTTGTGTTCCTTTAAACCGTTAAGCTGTTTACGTTTAATTTTATATTCAGGTTATTTTAAACATAAGATCTATTCACTCTCAGGTATTGTTACTGATCTATCAAATCACATTTGTTTAAACGACTGATTTTATATTGCTTCTCTATATTCACCTTTTGATTTAGGTGTACCGCTAACGTAAAAGAATATAGTTTCGCTAACAATTAGCCTATTTTTAAAAAGTAAAATACTGACGACTGCCATTTGTGATGGAATGGTGTTGCAAAGTTATTAAGATCTCTATACCAGACTATGACACGTGAAGGTTTTGGTTCTATAGGTTGAATTTTTAAGAATAGATAGGTCTGACAATTTAGGTAGTGTAGTATTTCTCACCATTGTCAAACTTGTACCTTTTGCAAAAATTGTACGAGTTAATTTCATCATTTCATTTTTTGTATAGTCGAGTTTACTTTGACGAATTCATAGTATCTTTACAAGTCATAATAATTTTTAAAAATCTAAAAATTATTTTGAGTCTGGATCTTCAGGGATAATATTTGCAGCTATGAGATGATCTTTATTGAAAATATGGATGAATTCAATTTTTCGTTTATCATCCTGATTGCTATTTTCCCCTTTTTTGTGAATTATGATTTTGGTGGTTGCCGTATTTCGTGGGCCTACCATCCGTTCTTCATCGTTGCAATTTTTCAATTCAAATATACTTTTGTTGTCTGCCAAGTAGTCCAAGAAACACATTAGCCAAACGCCGTGGGTTACCACAAGAATGTTCTCTGGAGTGGAGCTGGCGTCTGCCAACTTGCAAAGTCCCTGTATAATATAAATTAGTTTAAGATGTTAATTGATCATTAAAATCAAGACGTTTGTCTTATTTGTCTTTTTACGTACACTAAAGAATTTGGCTGTCCTCTTCACAGCGTCCTCGTAAGCTTCCCCTCCAGGAAGTGGGATTCGGTGCAGAGCCACTTGCGGCTCACATTTTTCGTATATTTCATGTGCCACTGAACATGGTTGGAACTCTAGGTCACCGTAATCCTACAAGGTTAAAAATTATATTGAAAACTATTTCAAACTAGGAAAATTAAATTGCTATTACTAACTAACCCGTTCTCTTAGAATTGCATCAAGAATGATATCCGGTTGTTTATGAAGGGATTGCTTCAAAATAAGTAGTGTGGTATCATGACATCTTGTAAGATCACTGCTAAAAACCCGGGTGAACTTTTCGTTACGTAAATGTTGTCCCAAGCACTCAGCCATTTGAATTCCTTTATCTGAAAGTTCCCCGGGGGTCCTTGATTGCACTATTTTGGCAAGATTCATTTTGGTCTCCCCACTAGAATTACAAAAATGATTATTATTGGAACTTGTTAAATTGTAATTTCTGAATAAAAGTCACTTACTGTCGCACAAACGTCACGGTAAACATCCTGAGAGCTTTCGTTAGTTTGTCCAGCGTAACAGTTCTAAAAGTGTTTTAAATATAAACCGAATCAGAAAAACTGCACCAATTATGCCAATTGAGCTCATAGAAAATCACATAAAACTCTGTACTTGTGTGTTTTTATATGAATTGAGCTAGACAGGTACGTGATAGACACGTAATTAGTGATAATTGGTGGGTTTTTGAGACACCAGTAAATATTTCATGTATAGCAAAAATTGAAATGTTTGCTTACCTGTAGAAAAACCTTGAATGACCAAAAAACAACTTTCAGGAATGATTAAATAGCCCTTTCTTCTTTCTCCTTACTTGTCTCCTTCAGTCATTCAACCTGTGTGCAGATTATATGGATTTATTGATTTCCACTCGGCAAACTAATTGCTATAATGCTTTATCTTTCTACAAATCCTACATGAAGGTCAATTTTAGTCATATGACTTCATTCATGGAAACTGATTCGCCCACTGATTCTATACAAGATATACTTGGAACTTGGAAAAGGCAGACAAGAGGAGTAAAAGTAAAAAATTTCACCTTCTTACAAATAGCCGGAAAGATACATTGCTAGGATGTTACCAGTTTTCCTACTACTGTTCCTATTTTGTATTACGTAAAATCTACGCCTATTTGTTCATGTAGGCATTTTGTTCCATAAAAAAGTTATGAAAAGCTAATTGAGCAGGGCTTTAAGCATACAAATTAGCAAAAGCGAAACAAAACAGAATAATTTGTCTATGTAAGTCTTCTCTAAATGTCCATCATCTTCAATTAATGTACTTTGTACTTGAAGATAAGCAAGAAAATAATCTATTGATCTATATTTACGTAATTCTACAGCTGCACATAAGCTTTTTGTAGAAAACTTGTGCTTTCACTGGTACTAAGGAAAAGGTGAATATAACGGACAAGAAGTACCTGACGCAATGGCACTACATCGGAAAGCAGTTTCTGTAATAGGAAATCGGACACGTGCACGTGAGTCGAGATCGCCGATCTTATTAACGTCATGTGTCCCTAAAAACGTATGGCTACTGAATGATTTATGGCAAAGATAAAATTGGAATTAAGTATGTATTTTATTACAAATGTTAAATAATTGTTCTCTATTATGAGAAAATTAAAAACGGGACTTAATACTTACGCGGGATTGTGTTTGACACGATTTGCGTAAAGCGTTGCACTGTTTGATGTAAAATGGAATGTAGTTCAAATATTAATGAGCAAATATTAACTAAATAACAATGTCAAGAAAGGACAAAATTAGCCCAGTTGGGAATAAGATATGTGGAAAACCACAAGTCACATTTTGTTCACATGTATCCGAGTTATCGCGAAAGTACATTTTGCGTTTGTTCGGATAAAATCGGACTTTGTTGGTTGCATAATGCTTGTGTAAAAAAAGAGTAGAAATTGCAGAACCTTTGTTATTTTGGACAAGCGAAAGTCTAATGTTGCGTAAATGCAATGGGGTAATTTTAGCTGTAGTTGCTTCATGAAAAGTCATCTCAAATGGCATATGAATTACGACTTTTGGTAAAGTGAATGACCACAGTATTATGATATTTAATTACAGAATTTTGGTTTATTACAGCTTTGCAGTAGGCTACAAAGTACTTTGGTAATTGCGGAACATGACAACAACTCCTTAAAGGGAAGCACGCTGAATGCTATTACAGCAGCAACTAAAATTGGGGGCGATGTGTCTTGTTTGGTAGCAGGTTCCGGTTGCTCAAAGGTAAATGATGCATATTGCATAATAATGGCAATTATATCAATATCTGTATTTTTCTAACCGAAACACGGATTTTCTTTTTATGATTTCAGGCCGCAGAGCAAGTATCAAAAATATCAGGGGTGAAAAAAGTACTTCTAGCGGATAATAAAGCCTTTGACAACTTTTTACCGGAAGCACTAACTCCGTTGATTGTCGAATCACAAAAACAATTTAAGTTTACACACATCCTTGCTGGAGCGTCCGCATTTGGTAAAGGGTTGCTACCCCGCGTTGCTGCAAAATTAGATGTCCAGCCAATTTCAGATATTATTGGAATAAAGGATGCTGAAACATTTATCCGAACAATATATGCTGGTAAGTTTTCAAACGAACTCGTTAAAAACAAGCAATTTAAATTCTGCCCTGCTAAATTGCTAAATTAATATGTCTATGATTGGTTTTGTTAGGAAATGCTGTGATGACATTGAAGGCGAAAGATGCCATTAAAGTTATCACTGTTCGAGGAACATCATTTGAAGCTGCGAAAGAAGGAGGTAGTGCAGCCCAAGATAAGGCTCCAGATGTGTCTATTCCTGATGTTAAATCACAGTTTGTAAAACAGGAGCTAGCAAAAAGCGATAGACCTGAACTCACTGCAGCAAAAACCGTTATTGCAGGTGGAAGAGGGTTAAAAAGTGGGGATAATTTTAAATTATTATACGATTTAGCTGACAAAATGGGTGCTGCTGTTGGAGCATCTAGGGCAGCCGTGGATGCTGGCTTTTGCGCTAACGATATGCAAATCGGTCAAACTGGAAAAATTGTAGCCCCTGTAAGTAACTTTTTGACAAAATAAAAATATAACTACCTAACTAGTTTTAAGTGAGTATTCGTAATATTTTTTGTATACTTAATCAGGAACTATACATTGCCGTCGGAATTTCCGGTGCCATTCAACATTTAGCTGGAATGAAAGACTCCAAGACAATTGTGGCAATTAACAAGGATCCTGAAGCTCCTATTTTTCAAGTGGCAGATTTAGGTCTGGTAGCCGATCTTTTTAAGGCAGTGCCAGAAATTACAGGAAAGCTTTAAGCGAAATTAATCACTGAATAAGCTGCACATCTTGGAAAAGGAGTACAACAAGAATGGTTAAAACTAATACATCGTACAAAATCGAATTCTTGCAGGGAATACAACTTGAAGATTGAGGAACCAAATAAATGAATAAAATATAATACAATTTATCAAAAGAAAATTCTTTAACTTGACTGTAGATTTATTTTATTCCAAGGGATAAATTATTATGCATCTTCATAAAATGATTTGCATTAAAAAATGATAAGCATTTGGAGATCTATTACTATCGATTTAAAAAAACGTGAACATGACATTCTAAAATCTACATGCTTTGTTTCGTTTCTTTTATTTTAAATTATCCTAAATGACTAAATCACTTATCCCTTAACAAGCTTATTTGATGGATTTATTCATTATCTGATTCTCCACTACTTGAACCTTGACTTGGAATGACTGCTTTTACTTCCCCTTCTCCGTCAATGGCCTTGCATTCAGCGAGTAATTGGTCGTTCTTTCTGCATTCCATCTTCTAATTCAAGTAGACATTTTTCATAGGCCACTTTGACATCTAGTAAACGCTGTATCTCGGATTGTAATGTATCAACTTGTATAAAAAAGAAAATCATATGTAATTATTATAAACTTATATTAAAAATTGTTTCTTGAATTTAGCTTACTAAAATCGTACCTGAAAATTTATCCGTTTGGTAACGCTTCTCAACTTTGGAGCCAGTGTCCTTCATCCCTTCATGTATTGTCTGTAACTGTCTCAGAAATTCTTCGCGACCCGACGCTGTTGTACAAGCTCTGTAATGAATTAAAAATGGTAGCGATACTACATTGCATAAATAACTTGATGTGTACAATGACTTTAGAGATTGGTGTTCATACAATTGATAGGAATCCACAATGGAATTTAAAAGGGAAAGCTCCTTTTCCAAATAGCGTTTCGTGTCTTCCAAAGAATTATATAAACTAAAGAACTGTTTGGTTGATCTATGTGTTGCGGACACTGTGAAATCAAATCAAATTATTTTAGAGCAGCAGATTTATGATAAATATGCTGGTATTTAATTGTTTAATATACCTTGATTATATAGCTCAGAGAAACGAAGCCTGTATTCTTTTAATTCCATCCTATTTGGTACCTGCTCAATTTGTCGCTTAATTGATGCCACCTGTCTATTAATGGTCGCAAGTTCAGTTTTTCCAGCTTCCAGTCTGGCTCTATTTCGTTCCAATTGAGCCATAATATCTGCTTTTGTTGCGTCAGAAAAATCTGCAAAACAAATATTTTT
>JAANSO010002587.1:0-13153 GCA_036507315.1 Lepidocyrtus fimetarius
ACTGAAAATATGATTGATGATTAATATGATTCCGTAATGTTGATAAGGATATTCGCAAGCCACTAAAATTGAAATAAACACTTGAATTATAATACGTTTTTGTTTCCAAAATATTTTCGGTGGGAGTTATTTTTCTGTTTGCATCAAATAGATTGATAAAAACTGTCAGAGTCATATCAAATATCATGGCCAAAGGACACGACTTTTTGTCTTTCAACAATAAATAAACCCTCGTTTTGCAACAGAACTCAAACAGTTTGGACCAGAAAGTGAAAGGAACAAGTCATGGAGGACTCCGAAAGGGAACTAATCAGGTCACGGCTCTGTGACTTAAGTTTGTATACAAATTGCACCACTGATTTCTTAACTTTCCTTCAGGAAAGGAAAATTCTTTCAGTTTTTGATATTGAAAGCATTGTAAGTGGTTAATTAAATTTACTTCATTGTAGATTTAACTTAACAAAGTTTTAATTTTATTTGAAAAGGCGGCAAAGAATGAAGGATCAGATAGAGCTTCAGAATTTTACAAGATAATTGTCACAAGGGTTAATGGATTCCAAAATCTAATAGATGCTCTTGAGAAAACCAGGCAGATAAAACCTTTGCAGATTTTAGAGGGTGTAAATGTGAGTTTGTCCGTTGAGGAAAAGAGAAAACGAGTGGAAAGGCTGCTGCGAGATGAGTCAAAGCCAAACATATTTTTTGATGTGGACCCTCCCGTCCATCTTTTCACTGGAAGGACGAAAGAATTGGAAGAGCTTCACGAAATGATTTTAAAAAGCAAAGAGGGAAAGACGGTGACCGTTATTTCCCAACTGGCAACCGTTAGTGGACTTGGAGGAATCGGAAAGACTCAATTTGCCCGTCAGTACATCAGTGAGAAGAACAGTTTTTTCGATGAAAACGTGATTTGGCTGAACGCAGAAGATCAAGGTAGCTTGTCCACTTCATTTCGCAGATTAGCAGCGGAAAAGCTCAATTTTTCAACAAAAGACGGCAACGGAGCTGAAAAAGCTGCGAAGGCCATTGCAGAAGAAGTTTACAAATATTTTGAAGACCGGAAAGCTCTTTTTGTTTTTGACAACGCTGCGTTAAACGTAGATGGGGGACCCTGGCTCAGAGAGGTTTTACCCAATCCGAGAATGAATTCGGAGGTTTATATTTTGATGACTTCGAGAAATAGGGAGTGGGGCGTTGGGGCCAAAGTCATGAGTTTGGGGGAACTTACGCAGGCAGAGGCAGTGTCAATGGTTAAGCTAGGGTTGGAAATTGATGAAGAAAATGAAGAGTTTAATGAAGAAATAATTAAATTGACAGAAACGATGCAATGCTTTCCTTTAGCGCTCCACCAAGCCATTTCGTACATTTATGAGCAAAGGCTTTCATCGGGAGAATATTCTATTCAGGATTACATTTCTGAATTTGAAAGTACAAAACAAGAAATGATGCTTTCTTATCGGGATGTAGACTCTCTTGATGATACGTACTTGCTTACAACGACGACCACCTGGAAAATAACTGTCGACAAAATAAGAGATCAATCTGAATATGGAGCAATTGCCATTTCGCTTTTGGAAGTCATGTCATATTACAACCCTACAAACATTTGGCGCGATCTTTTCTACGACCTCGAGACAATTTTAGACTTATCAGATTCTGATGTCAAACCAATAACAATAGAGAAAATAAATGCTTCTATTCGGCTGCTTGTAAAGTATTCGATGATTAATTCAACAAGTCAAGACCAGAGCATTTTAAGCGTTCATCGTCTTGTCCAAGCTGTAACCAGGACTCAGATGGAACAAAGCGACGAAGAGGTTCCTTTTCTCGCTGCAATTATTTTTCTTAAAAACTTTTGCCGGAACAACGGGGCAACCTTTCATGTTAAAAACATTGAGCACGGAATAGCTGTTTGGAGACATTCTTGGAAGCATTCCGAAAGAATTCTGGTAGTCAAAGGTGTGTTTATTCTTGTTTTAGACAAAATGTGGAATTGTGGAAGACTTGACAAAGGGATTGACTTGTGTAATGAAGCATTGACAAAATACAAGGAAGTTTTAGAAACAGAGGACGTGTTCTGTTACGCGGTTAAACGCATACAAGCTTTCATGGTAGCATTGAAAGGGTGTAAGGAGGAGGCGGTGAGGCTACATAAGGAGCTGTTGGATGAATCCAGATCAATATTCGGTGAGGAAAGTGAGAGATTTCAAAAGGAGGAATTGGAAATATCCAGAATGTTACACATTTTAGGAATAGGCTCAAAAGACAATACTTAAACGCAATAGTGAAGGATTTTAAATTGAAAAAAGCTAGTTTGGGGGAAACTCATAAAAAAACGTTGAAAGCCCAAGATGATCTTGCAGAGTATCAAATGGAGAATGAACTTATAATTCCATGCAATTTTTGTCATGATCGCGTCTTCCTTCATCGTGACTGTACTGACGGTTACATTATCCCAATAAGTTTCAATTTGGAGGGGCAAAGAAAGCGCGATAAAGACGACATTGATCGTTTTGTTTCTAAATTGTTGGCAATAACGGAGTTTTCCTGTTTTTTACTATTTTTATTCAAAGATGTGCTCCTTTTTGTGTTATTCATGCTAAACAGCTTATTTAATGATTTTACCCAGTATTTGGAAAGTGCTAAAAATGTGAATTTACAGGTTCTGCGAAATTTACGGAGAAATTATTTTGTTCTGGTGGAGATTACAAATGAAATTGAAGAATGCTTTGGGGGATTGTTTTTTCTATTGGAAATTGAAGGATGGGCTTTCACCGGGATATTTTTTGTTGATTGTTTTTACTTTCAAGAAACTTACGGCGTTGGAGTTCTCTATGCAAGGGTTTTTATCCTTGTAAAAAATTTTGCAGTTTACTATCTGGCTGGGAAATGTAATGAATCGGTGAGTAGTTAAAAATATTAATATTAAAGGACTTCATTGTGGACACTTTGTTTTTTTTACAGAGGAGACAACTTCTATGCAAATTAGGGAGTGGATATTGGGAGGAAAATATGAGCTTGGACGAGAGCAGAAAATTTACAAGGGAGTTTGACCGGTTTGTTTGGATTGCAAAGAATAGTCCAATTCGCTTTGGAATTAAACTTCTTAAACCTTAATCCACCCGTTTCTTATAGCGGTTCCATAATATTAGAAAAAATAAAATTGATTTTATTATAAGTTTAATAAATTTTCGAACCATTATGGAAAATTATTGTGTTTTTTAATTGAGTTTTAAGGAAAAACGCGATATTTATAAATGCATCATACATCCTATCATCTATTCGGATCATTTCACCTTTTTGAAGGATTCGCCAGGGAAAGGGATCGTTTTGGTTTGAAATGGGCAAGGGCTTTGCAAAACAGAAGGACAATGAATCTGTAGCTGGGATATTTTTATACAAGAAGAAAATGGTTAGAAGGGCTCGTCCTTCATAATCCTCATCAGTTTTCTTTCACGGTCATAACTTCATCCTTTTGAGATCCGACTTTTGAAGGTTTAAATTCAGAAAAATATGCTTTTGCATTTCATTTAGTCTCTTTCCTTCAGTTTCAAGTGAAAGGGTTTAAAATCTTGTTTTAAAGTTTTAATTTAAGTAACCGGACGGAAGTACTGATTATTGATTGAATAATTATCTGTTAACAAGTGAAGTTTAATTAAATATGGAAACGTTTCATGAAAGAAAATTCCAGGAGGAGATTGAAGAAGAACCTGCTCCAAGCAAAGAAGGAAGAAGCGTTTTAGATATAATTTCTTCAAATAAAAATAAATCGCTGACTTTAAAACCGGGTGAATTGCAGTGTTTTAAAAATAAACCGATTTATTTAGAAGCTCATTTGAAATACATGACATGGTTCGGCTTTGGATTTTGCAGAATCAGTGAAAATTGTCCGGTTGACTTTGCCTCGGATTTTGCAATGGTAACTTTTTAATTTCGAATTCATTTTTTGATTAAAAATAATTAACTTTGAAACTTTTTAGTTCTTCTGGCAAATGATGCTGGCCGGAATCATGTTGGTTTGCGGACTTGGAAGATTTTTCTTTTTATTCCTGGAAGAAAATCAGAATCTTTATCATTATCTAACTACTCTGTACTTCATTTTTCTCGTTTACTTGTTCGTTTACTTCATTGTATTGTCCCTGTGGGATTGTGGCAGCAGAATTAACAATTTGTTGGAAAATATTAACCAAATTTATGAAAATGCCAGCGTGCAACCTTCAAAGAATCAGGTAAGTTTTGATGGATTAATTTTATTTAGTTAAAATTTAATTGTTAATTAAACTTATAGGTTTGCAGTCCTGTTGTGATCGTGATGGCATCTTCAGTTTTTGTCGCGATGACAACCGTTGCCCTTTCAAACTATGAACACGATGGATGGAATTCCCTTCCCAAAAGTTTTGTTTTATTTGGGGTAAAACGAGACAGTTCTTATTGGAATGTCACAGTCTTTGAGACGTTACATGGCTCGGGTGAACAAAAACATGTGGAAATTCAAGTTTTTTTTGCTCGTTTGGGAATTCTGATTCAATTCTTCGGCGTTCTTTATTATTCTTTAATCAAAGACGTTTTAATTTTTGCTTTGATTACTGTTCGGAGCATTTTAAATGAATTTAATGCGTATTTGGAGACTTTGGAAGATGTAAATGAGTGTGTAGATGAAGATATAAGAAAACGTTACGCTGCTTTGTTAAATATTTTAAATGAAATGAAAGCGTGTTTTGGAGATCTATTTTTTCTAATGAAGGTTGAAAGTTTGGCGTTTGTAGGTATATTTTTTGTAGATTGTTTTGTATTGGAGGAAAGCTACGGTAGGGGAATTCTTTGTGGGAGGCTGTTCAACCTTTTGAAGATAAGTTTTGTTTATTATTTGGAGTTTATTACAGACGGCTGCTATAACTTGTAAATGTGCAAACTAATTATTTAATTAAAATCCATACAAGAACTTTACGGAACCAAAACTTATCTTTTTTATTCTGTTCACTGCATTATTACAATTATTGGTGGGCAACATGAAGGAATGTTTGCACGAAAAAGATTTGATTTTGTTTGATAAATCCGATACAAGGTTAAGCTATTATTTGTGACGTGACCAATGACATTTTGCTGATGTAAGTCAGTTCTCATGGAACATTCTCAATTCCATTTGAACTTGGTTTAGCATTGTACTGTCCATCATACTTTAGCTTTGAATTCCGAATGATGTAATTTGAGAATAATTACGCGTTGAATTTTACTTAGGCATTGTAAAAATGTATACGGCAGATAAAATCATAAAAATTCCTTTCTTCCTAATGCTGGATAAACTGTATAATTTTCTGATATGCTACTCAAGTAAAAATATGATATTGGCTAATATTATTCCGTAATGTGTGTACGGTAAATATTCGCAAATAAAAATAAACACTTGAACGTTATGCAATTGTGTTTGCGAAATATTTTCTGGGTGAGCAATGGTTCTCTCTGAGCAAATCAAGCAGGTTGATAAGAAATGGTCACAGATAACCCAAAGGGAGAGCAGCTTGCGTCATTAAGCAAAAAACAAACCCTTCGTTTTGCAACAGAACTAAAATAGTTTGAACCAGAAAGTGAGAGGAACAAGTTATGGAGGACTCTGAAAGGGAACTAATCAGGTCACGGCTCTGTGACTTAACTTTGCATACAAACTGCAGCACTGATTTTTTAACTTTCTTCCACGAGAAAAGCATCTTTAAACTTCACGACATAGAAAGCATTGTAAGTAGCTAAACAAATTGTTTTAATAACTACTTGACAAAATAACGGCTTAATTAAATTTAATTTCTAAAGGCGGCGAAGAATGAAGGGTCGGATAGAGCTACAGAATTTTACAAGATAATTGTTACAAGGACAAGCGGATTTCAAACTCTGCTAAATGCTCTAGAGAAAACAAGGCAGCTAAAACCTTTGAAAATTTTAGAGGGAGAAAATGTAAATCTTTCAGTTGAAGAAGTGCGAAAAAGAGTGGAAAAGCTTCTGCGAGATGAGTCTTCAAAGCCAAGCATATTCTTCGATGTGGACCCTCCCGTTCATCTTTTCACTGGAAGGACAAAGGAACTGGAAGGGCTTCACGAAATGATTTTAAAAAGCAAAGAGGGAAAAACAGTGACCGTTATATCTCAGCTGGCTACCATTAGCGGACTTGGAGGGATTGGAAAAACACAGTTGGCGCGTCAGTACATCAGTGAAAAAAGCAGTGTTTTCAATGAAAACGTGGTTTGGCTGAACGCAGAGGATCAAAGAAGCTTATCAACTTCACTGCGCAAACTATCAGCGGAAAAGCTCGAAATTTCAACAAAAGACAAAAATGGAGCTGATAAGTCTTCTAAAGTAATTGCAGAAGAAGTTTATAAATATTTTGAAGGCCGGAAGGCACTGTTCGTTTTGGACAACGCTGCGTTAAAAGAAAATGGGGGACCTTGGCTCAGAGAGCTTCTTCCCAATCCAAAAAAGAATCCGGAGGTGTATATTTTGATGACTTCGAGAAATAGGGAGTGGGGCGTTGGGGCCAAAGTTATGAATTTGGGAGAACTTGAACCAGCAGAGGCAGTGTCAATGGTCAAGCTGGGGTTGGAAATAGAAGAAGATAATAACGAGGTTTATGAGGAAATACTTAAATTAACGGAAGTACTGCAATGTTTTCCTTTGGCGCTCCAACAAGCCATTTCCTACATTTACGAGCAGAGGCTTTCATCTGAAGAATATTTCATTCAGACGTACATTTCAGAGTTTGAAACTAAGAAACAGAAATTGATGCTTTCTTATCGGGATGTGGACTCACTTGATGATACGTACATGCTAACAACGACGACCACCTGGAAAATAACCGTGGAAAAAATTGAGTCACATCCAAAATTCGGAGCTTTTGCCATTTTCCTTTTAAAAGTCATGTCTTATTACAGCCCCACAAACATTTGGCGTGATCTTTTCTACGACCTCGAGACAATTTCTATCTTACCTTACGTCCAACCATTATCAGCAGACTCAGTCAATGCTTCCATACGGCTACTTGTAAAGTATTCCATGATTAATTCAATAAGTGAAAACCAGAGTATTTTAAGTATCCACCGCCTTGTCCAAGCTGTAACTAGGATGCAGATTGAACAGAAGGGCGAGGATGCTCCCTTCGTGGCGGCCATTCTTTTTCTTAAAAATTTTTGTCAGGACGACGGCGGCACAACGTTTCATGTTAAAAACGTTGAGCACGGAATAGCAGTTTGGAGACATTCTTGGAAGCATCCAATTGGAATTCTACCTCTCCGAGCATTAGTTCTTCTTGTCTTAGACAACATGATAGAATGCGGGAGATTAGATGAAGGGCTGGACTTGTGTGACGAAGCATTGACAAAATACCAGGAATTTTTTAACACAGAAATAGAGTTTTACTACAAAGTTAAACAGTCGCAAGCGATGATCTTAGGGATGAAGGGGTGTGTGGAGGAGGCAGCGAACCTACTTAAAGAGCTCTTGGATAAAGCTAGATTAGCTTTTGGGGAGGAAAGTGGGAAATTTCAAAGTTTAGAACTGGATATATCTAAACTTTTAAATGACTTAGGCAAAAACGAGAAAAATGTAGATGCAATGGTACAGGATTTTAATTTAAAAAAAGCTAGTTTTGGTGAAAACGACAAATTCACGTTGAATGCGCAAGATGCCCTAGCAACTTATCAGATGGACAACGGACTGGATAGCGACGCACTGAAAACATTTGAAGATTTAATTGTGAAATACACAACGGTTTACGGGGCTAATAACGCAACAACATTGGAAGCAGAGGCAAATGTGGCAAAAATTTATTTTAAAATTGGAAGAAAAGAAGAAGCTCTACGGCTATTTCAAAAAGTACATGAAAAGTTTTAAATTGTCCAGAAAATTATTTAGGTCTGTTAGCACATTTTTGTTTGACTTACGCAGACATGCTCAGGCAAGTTGACCGGGCCGAAGACGCCGGTAATATTTTAGAAAATTGCTACAAGAAGTTGAAGGAAATGTATGGAGGACAACATCTTTGGATGTCGTCGTTACTAGATAAAATTGGAGATTTTCTAGTTATATCAGGAAAGTTCAAGGAAGCTTTGGATATTCATTGGAAAACCCTTGAAGAGGGAAAGGCTGTTTTTGGGGAGAATTCACATCAATGCTTGACTTACAAAAAATCTATTGCATTTGATTTGCTGCATCTTGGAAAAATAAAAGAATCTTTGACTTTGCTTAATGAAGTTCAAGACCAGATAGCGGCCTCTAAAATGTTTTATCAGGGAGATAACTCACAATTTGTACTTGCCTTAAGAAGATCAGGAAATGACATAGAAGCGCTTGAATTAATAATTAGATTGAAAACCTTGCAAAAAGAGAACAGTGGAAATGAAAATATTTTGGAAATGTTTTCAGAAGAGATAAAGCTAATTCAGAAAAAAATAGAAATGGGAAAAGAAATTAAGAACATTTGCAAGGCAGCACTAAACGGGGATATTTCATTTGAAAATGCGTGCTCAAACCTCTCTGAACTTTTTGAATGTTTTGACTTTTCAGAAAATCCTGATTTGTTTGCTTTAAATTGTTTATTTCTTACAAGATTTTTTATCCATTTTGAGTATTTCGAGAAAAGCTTGACGATTCTTAAAAATGTACTTATTGCAATGAAAAAAGGTTTAATTATAAACCAAAAGCCAGCCCTCAATGTTTTAGTTGCTTTAGGCGATGTATATTTTGGAATGAAGGATTATGAACAAGCCCTTGCTGGTCACAAAGAAGCTTATGAAAAATTTTCAGACATTCATGGCAACTTTTACGTGACAACAATCGAGACAAAAATACGAATAGCAACGGATTTATTTTGCAAGGGAAGTTTGGATGACTCTCTTTTAATGTTTGAAGAAATTCTTGGGACATTGAAGCAGTTAGGTAAAGTAAATTAAAGTATGAAATTAACACTTTAAACTCGGTTTTATTGTAATGTTGTAAAATTAGCCTTTTTCTGTTTTATTTATTTTAGAAGAGCATAATCCCAACGAGAACGATCTGACACTGAACATGTTAAATTATGCAATTGAAACAGTCTCTATCCTTTTCAAGGACAACAACCCCCGCTCAACTGCAATTTTGGCTGATATTGAAAAAGTAAAAGAATGCTTTGAGCCTAAAGCTCTTAGCGATCAGTTAAACTGTGCAGAAGAGTTCATTACAAAAGGAAATTATGAAGAGGCTCTTAATATTTACTTAAATGTTTATTGGGACGCAGACAGTCCGATCTGGAAGACAGACATAGCTGAAGTTGCTTCTACTTGCAAGAATTTAACACATGTCCTAAACCAACTGGGCAAACACGAAGAAGCTCTTGAAATCCTTGATGGAAACTTACAACTCATAAAACTTAATCTGGGGCGTGAACATCACTGGACACATTTGCTCAAGGGCAGTTTAGCTGATGCGTATCGAGGCTTGGAAAATTTTAGAAAAGCTTTAAATTTACACATTGAGGCTTATTTAGGATTGTGTGTCACTCTTGATGAAGATCATAAAGACATGCTTATCTTAAAGAAAGAAATTGCTGTGGATTTAAGTCTATTGGGAACGCATGAAATGTCGCTTTCTGTGTTTAGGGTTGTTCTCGATAAATTGGAGACTATTTCAGGGGAGGAAAGTTATGAGGTGATCGTTGCAAAAATAGAGTTTGCCGAGTCAATAGAAAGATCAAATAAAAACTTACAAGATGCACTTAAGATTCTTGAAAAATTAAAAAAAGCAATGGTCGAAGTAATTGACAAGGAAAGTTTATTGTTTAAACGGGTATCTGAAACTATGTCCAGAATTAAGGCTTGGTCTTGAGCAACAACTTGCTTAAATCTTCTTGTTATCGTTCCAATGACATTGAAATTAGCCAAAACGTATATATAAATCAGCATCTCTCCATTAAATAATTCTATTTCAAAATTTCTGTATTTTTATTTGATTTAATACATTTGTGTAATAAAGTTGTAATCCTGTTAAAAAACCTTGAAAATATGACATTCCGAATAAAACCTTCGTGCACTCAATTGATAAGATAACGTTACACATATAACCTCCTTTTACAAAAACAAGTGACCGAAATTCAAGTTGTGCTTTGTTTTGATAAAAGTTGACAAAATCAAAAGTAAATTTTTTAATACTTGTTCATTACGTAGTCTTGCCGATCTCCGTCTTTGTCATTACTTCTACTGCAAGGTAGTTCTGGGTCGTCGTGAGGTTGAGTGTTTCATCGTACAAGTGTCAAATCTACATTTCATGCAAATTGTGATCTCTTTCGCTGTCATAAAAGCACAGCTGTAACCTCCTGTCTACGTTATGTTAAGCCCGTTTCATTCACTTTGTTTTTGTTCTATTTTTGCCACATTTGTAGTTGCAGTAGTACCTAGGTTCCTGTATCTTTTGTATTTAAAAGTAGTTCTTATGTCAGTTTAATTCCATTCTTTTGTTCAATTCCATTCTTATACTAAAAATGTGTAGTTTAAGAAGTTCAAACCATATCCAAGTAATTAAGGTCAAATTAATTAAAGTGTAAGTGTAAGCTTAAGAAACCGTCAAGATTGTAAGTCAAACATGTCATTTCTTTTGTCTGTTCAAATGTCAAACTTTTCCATTTCCATTAATGTTCTAAAAATAGCAAAAAGGTTGTTAATCTTATTTATTCTGTGTAAACCAGTATCCACCCAAGGGTACCGGTGAAGTTGTAATTTGTGCGAGGGAATTGAATCGCCCTCATCCTTGTCCTCGTAGCCGTTCCGTTCAGACGTACTTTTCTCCTATTTTAACCACTGTTAGGTTTTTAGGAGTTTTTCAGTACTTTGTTAAAGTTTCCATTTTTATTTTAACATTAAACGTTAAAGTAGTTTTTCGTTATTAGCAAACCAAATTCCCGAAAGTTGTTTAAAGCATTTTTTTATTAATTGCAAATCGTTTTCTATTCTCATCCTAGCATTCATCATTCGCATTACTACTACTGATATCAGAGCCGACATACCACATCCCCCATTCTATTCAATACTCGAATTATTCTGGTTCAATTCATTTTCTCACAGAGCAACGGTTGGAACTGGTCAATGTAATATGTTCAATTAAGAAGTCAATTGTTCAAAAATTATAATTAAAGTAGATCAATTTGTTACGATTTTATGCATTTTTAAAAAAGCTTAAACTTAAACTTGCAATCCAGAACATACAAATTATGTTTAATCTGCAATGATAATGTATTACAGATTGAAAAATAAACATTTAGTAAATGTTAAAATACAATCAAACTCTTTTCATAACTAGCTGTAAAGTTTAAAATTTTATTCTAAATAATGGTTTGGGTTTCCAACCACTCACTAAAACGTTGACCTTATCTACAAATATCACAAGCTTAAGCCATTTTACTGCTAAAACTCATATTACGTAGTAATGAAATTTTCTGGGACAATCCACTGTTTGCATTTGTACCTTAACTTGACCATTTTGGATCAGATATAAAGCTGAAAAACATTTCTCTGTAATGTATACAAGTAAATAAAATAGTAGCTTGTAAAGTGGGCTTAAGCAAAATTGCTTGAAAATGTTTTCAGATATTATTTTCGACTTGCAAAGATAAGCGCATACTTCAATAAAAATGGTTATCAGTGTGAGCTTACACATATTTTTATGATTCGACTCCCAGCGTTGATATAAAGTTATGGCTTGTTGTTTTGTGGGCGATGTAAAATATTTAGATTTCTAGAAAACAGCAGAGAGATGTTAGTGCTGATCGCATGAACTGACAGTGCTCGGAAGCTTCATCAATTTAGCAGTTTTTGGTTTATTTCTATAAAATTCTAATAATTTTCAACAACTAGCTTTCATTTAATGACAAAAAAGTTTTAAATACAATAACAAAGAAGCTCCTACTTGGCCAGAAAAGTATGTAAATCAGGTCACGAGTTTTGAATTGATTTGTGACAAAAACTCAACAATTGATTTGTGGGGTGGATCATTGTTTTGAAAGGTTTAGTGCTTTAAAAGTAAACTAAATTTTCTACCTTTGTTTGACAAATTTAGAAGTTAACATTAAGAATATAAAATTTTGTTAAAGGCCACCGAATAGCAAAATTATTTATAATGGATGAAAAAGAAAAAGACAAAATCAGGTCCCATCTTACTGACCTTAACCTACACACAGATTGTGGCGCAGATTTTTTGACGTTTTTCCACGAAAACAAAATACTAACTCTTGCTGACATTGAAAGCATTGTAAGTTGAAAATAAAAAATATTTTTAAATATTCTAGAATCGAATTCCTTATTTTCATTTTAATTATAGGCAGCTAAAAACAAAGGGACTCCAAGAGCGGCGGAGTTTTACAAAGTAATTCAAACAAAAGCGGACGCTTTTCCTGTTTTACTAAAAGGGCTGAGCAAATACAAGCAATTTAAAGCCCTAGAGATCCTAACCGGAAATGTACAGGGTACATTGACAATCTTGGAGCAGGAAATGCGACCACGTGTCAAAAACCTTCTTCGTGATGTATTGGGTAAGTCTGGTATTTCGTACAACTACGACCCACCAGTTCATCTCTTCACTGGGAGAAAGAAAGAACTCGCGGAGCTTCACGAAATGGTTCAAAAAAGCAAAGAAGGGAGCAGAATAACGGTCATCTCTCAATTAACAACGGTTAGTGGACTTGGAGGGATTGGGAAGACTCAACTGGCTCGACAATACATTCAAGAACGGAGGGATGAATTTGACGACAACGTCATTTGGCTCAATGCGGAAAGCCAACACACACTATCCGATTCATTTCGAATTCTTGCCGCGCAAAAATTGAATTTGTCAACAAAAGACGCCAACGGGAAAGAGAAATCAGGAAAAGCGGTTGCGGAAGACGTTTACAAATATTTTGAACGAAGCCGAGCTCTCTTTATTTTGGATAACGCTGACAATTCTGGAATAGGACGAGCCACTCCATTGTCTGCTTCCTGGCTTTACCATTTTCTCCCGAATCCCCAGAGAAATTCAGACTTGTACACAATAATCACATCTCGAAACACGGAATGGGGAATCGGAATGAAAATTATTAAATTGGACGTTTTTACAAAGGATGAAGCCATGGCAATGGTTAAACTCGGGCTTGATATTAAAGAAGGTG
>JAANSO010002588.1:0-13148 GCA_036507315.1 Lepidocyrtus fimetarius
GTTGCATAATTAATTAACAGCACCGTAAAAATCAAATTATTAATTATCTTTGCCTTTTGATAATGATTCAAATTAACTGCACGCTTTAAATATTTTTAAAAACCTATTTCAAGGCAAGTTTGCCAAACATTTTCACTAAACAGATGGTCATCCTCCCAGCAACAGGTTGAATCTATCCTGTAATTGTTGCTTCAATGAGTCCTCTTTGATGAAAAATGACAGGACTGCCTTTCAGCCCTTTCGCTTTAAAAATGCAATGCTATCAAATTTGTTGAATGATCAGAGAAGTCCTTGTAATGAAATCAATGTTATAAAAGACTGTCTCGTCTGTTCTTCCTTCTTTCATGGTATATGAATCCTGTCTCGCATCTCTTTGTTTCTTCTTTCTCTGCGTTTATGAAATTTTTTATTGGCCAAGAATGCTTTGTTAAGTGCATGGATTTTTATGATGATTGTTACGAAATAGGTTGCATATTTTCAAAAAATAACGATCTTAAGCAGCAATTGAGTTTATTATGAAAAATATACAATTGTTTGTATAATTTTTTATTAATTTATAATAAAAATTTACATTATTCGTACTTGGATATTAATTTCTTACTGGATAGTTACAAATTACCTTGAATCAAATAATTGTACATTAATTATTCAACCTTTAAAAGTTATATTACCTTATTAAACATCTTAATTTATATGTAAAATTAATGAACCACACTTAAGAAATGGATCTGAAAATAGAATCAATTGTTTGCGACAAAATTTCGCAAAATTGCGCTATTTCTGAACTTAAAGACTGTACTTTTTAAACAATCTTTTATCAACAGAAATTTACGAGTTTTACAATGTTTGGAAAGAATTTTTTTGATGTTATTGCCATATTCTCAAATAATAATTATAATTACGAGTATTCGTCTTTTTGTTCTGATAATCGCAGCAGATTTTGCTGTCAACACACAAAAGTGCCAGGGATCAAGTTTTGATTATTTCACAGCCGCGACAAAGAGTTTAGAAATGTTTGGATTCTTGATCGATGCTTTGCACTCTCTCGATTCAAAACTCAATCTTCAAGTTGAAATGTTGGGAAGAACTTCTACTTTAAACATGATTTTGCCTTATGCAAGTATTTTGTAATAAATTATAAAGCTAAATAAAATGGATAATTGATAATGCTCAATTTTATATTTGCAATAGGCCATACATTGGCGTAATTGCTTTTTAATTAAAGAAAAATTTGACAAAGCCCTTAACTCTTTCAATTTTTGCGAAAATAATATTTGAAATGACAAATCAAGCCGTATACATAAATTATCACGAGAAGTGGTTTAGGGTTACAAATAGTAGTGAAAATTTCAATTATAAAGCGCCTTTGTATTTTGTCTTGCTCATTTTGCAGACAAGCTTTGTTCCCATGCTGACCCGAATAAAAAACTTTGTATATGCATGTAAGCGCAGTGCAAAATACTGAACGTTGCTTTAAATACTCGTATAAAATACGTGAAGCCAAATCATACGCTTCTAAATCTTCTCAATTCTTTAACTTTTTGCTGATAGGACAATTTCATTAATTTACCAAATTAATGATAAATATCTGTAATATTGTAATATAAAGCGGTTTTAGTTTTACAAATTATTTGGCGTACCTTGACAAGTCCTTTTCAAAGCTTTTATTAGAATTACAAAAGCTATCATTCAACAAAGTATTTTAGCTCTTTTTATCTTTAGTTTATTTTTTGAAATAAAATTTATGGCGTTCATTGCAACGATCGCTTAAGATCATGCTAAATAGAATTATAGCCGTTTGCAATGCTCTTGATCGTAAACTTAATAAATTAGAATTTCTAACGTAATCATATTTCTTTAACAAATGAAATACCCATTTAGATTAAATATTTATTATTGATGGACAGCCGCAGCAGTTTAAAAGCGGATTGGCTGGCTCAGGCTTCACCTTGCTCTAGAGATTTAAAGATTTTTCATTTGATGACGCCGAAGTCTCTCATACTTATACGGTTTTTTAAAAGGGAAAATTCCGGAGACGTTGATGCGGACTTTGACGCAACATTAACTGTCCCATGTACAATAGTCGCTAGGAGCCATTCCAAGGACTCCGCTCTTCTTTACATTTCCAACAGTTTTTATACAATAACGATTTCCCTTTACAATACATATGTAAAAGAATTTTTAATAAATTTCAATAATATTGGCAAGTTACCATTTTTTGAACGCGTTTAGAGTACGGCTGATTCGGATACGCACTTTGTTATGGATAATTTAGCATCTTTAATAACCCCGGCATCTGTAGCGCTCAATTTGGTGGGAAATTTTATAATTTTACCCCAATAATGAATAGTGTAGAGTTAGATAAGATTGGGTTTGAAGTTTTATCAATTTTCTTTTAAATGTTGATGGAAGTAAGTTTAAAAATCAGAATTCTGTCCTATATTCACAAACAACGCTCTAAAACTGTCACAACCTTGTTGATACTCGAGCAAACAATATCCTACCAGCATTATTTGTCCAGATCCCACCAAAAAATGGAATCATATACATTAAATAAATAATGGCAAAAAATTAGTACTGACACACGTTAAAATACAACATTTTGCAGTGACAAAAATTTCAGTTCACTACAAAAATACATTTTTTCTTTCAATTTTATAATCATTAAGGTCGAGTTAAAACTAAACAACTTTTTGGAAGAATCCAAGGAAATTCTTTACCTTCCTTTATGTTCCAATTCCAACATCCTAAGAGTTTAAATCCTCTTTCAAATTTCCTTTTTCGTTGTAATCCAGATTTGAAATACTCCAGTCGGTTCGTCTTTAAAGATTCTGCTGGGATGAAAAATACGAAGTTCAAAGAATGACAGTCAATGACATGGTGTGAATAAAAGTCCAGGTTTGTTTCCAATTAAATAAGGAAAGCCTAATATAAATGAAAAATCATTTTAAAATGAATTTTGCCGTTTAATTTATTCAAAGCACAAATTCATAGTGAAGCAAACCTACCGTTATGCAATCCATGAATTAAAATTACTCTGTGTTTTCTTGATTGCAGCTAAAACTTCCTTGAACCTGTAATTAAATAAAAATTCACGCTTTTATTCCAATCAATCACTTATTGTACTTTAAAAGCATTATTTGACGTAGTTATAGTCAATTAAAATTAGATAATCAAACAAATAAAAAATCCATTCAAAACTTACTTTGATTTAGAAAACTTTTTATTTCTTGCGTGAAGCCTAATCCTGGACAAATATTGCGTAAATAAAGCCATTTTAGGCAGCTCCATCTCCTTTTTTAAAATATTTTAAAACATTAAATCCAGATCAGATCTCTACTCAAGGCAGAATTAAAATTGAACTTCAAAACTAATTTTACTTAGTTACCTGCTACAAAACTGCATACTTTCATTTCACTTTTCTCACATAATTTCCTCTCTACAAAAGTCTCATTTTTTAAAAGTTTGTTGAATAACTTTTTATAATGAAACAATTCACTCTCCAATAATTTTAAAGCACACTTTATGTCATGTAACTCTATCTAGAATCTAGAAGTTAATAATTAAAGAAATAACTGCTGAATTGAAACAATGTTTTTACAAAATAAACTCACAGATAAAAATCTATTTTCCTGTGTTGATAAGCAGATAAGTCACATAGCAACAAGTAGATTTTCTCGAGGCAAGTTGTTCTGTTTGTGCTTAGAATGTGAAGGCCAAGAGATTTTTTCTATTTTGCCTTAGGGTGAAAACATTCTTCACTGCTTTGCTGAAACCCTTTCTTTAAATTTACCTGTATTACTTCCGCGTTCATCTCCAAACAAAAAATAAATGATGCTGCCATACATTTAGAAAGGATGAAATGATGATGTCCTGTAAATTTTTCGTCTTATAAAATTCAGTTCAGTCCTCAATGCTTTAAGACATTGCGTAACCTACCTGTATATTTCCTGTCAAAGTCCTTCCTTTGTTATAAAACCCATGCCACAATTTTAAATGCATTTTGTTTTGAAAGGAAAAACTCATGACTTTGTTGCTTTTGCAAGCTTATGCTTTTTGTATGAGCAAGTTAGTAATAAGATCACTGCTTATATTTCATGAAGGAGCGATGACTATTTTATATTTTTGCAAAGTAAATTCATATTTAATAGGAAAGCATCCATTTTGAACAAATTTATATAAAATTTTTAATAAAAATTAACAAATTAATTACGATTGTTAATTGTTTATTCTGTAAACAGTTTCCAAGCGGGTGTGAAATTATTTATTAAAATAAAACATCACAGCTTAAAAATTTCGAGTTCGCATATCTAATAAGCCGTTTATTATATTAAACGTAGCCGTTTGCACTGAAGAAAAAGGTAGTAAATTATCTGAATTTAAATTTGTAAGGAAATCCTTTCCCATTTTTATGTCATCTTTTCTTTGTTTTATTCACGATAGAATCTTCCGATTAATCACTCAGTCCCTGTAACAATTTTGAAGGATAAAGTGTTAATGAACGTTTCATTGGATTAAAACTGTTTTCAAACTTTCGTGGAATTATTTAAAATATTAAAACCTCACAACTTTAAAATTGCGAGTTCGTATATTGCATAAGGAGTTTCTCCATTTTTATTTCGAATGGCTTTGTCAGCTCCATTTTCTAAAAGAAATTTTACACGCCCATCATCATATGAAAGACGGCGTAATTTATGGGCCGCAATGTGAAGAGGAGTGTTTCCTTCGTTGTCAACCGCGTTAATATCAACACCTTTTTCAAGGAAATATTTTAATACCGACTCAGATGAGCGATTAGCACGTGCCATGTAGTGCAGTACTCCCCGTCCATTATTGTCTACTTGAAGCACATTTGCTCCATGATCACAAAGTAGTCTAAACATGCCTACAAGTTCAAATTCACCTAAAATCCAATTACTGGAAACTAACTTGTGAAGAGGACTTTCCCCATTTGCGTTAGCTTCATTCACGTCAAATCCTAAATTCAAACACCACCCCACTGACACCTTGTTACCCTTTGAAGCTGCTAAGTGCAGTAAAGTGTTTCCTTCACCATCCAAAACTGATGCATCGGCTCCTTTACTTAGTAAAAAATTAGCCATCACAAAATCAAATAACAAGCCTGGTTTATAAAATTAATCTTTGTATTTGATGCTCATTCAAAAAAGTAAGAGACTTAATACATTGCCCAGACAATGCTGGTTTCTTAATAATAGAAACTACAGATCTTCTTATCCGGTTTTTGATACTTTTGACCTTTGATGGGTCTGTGTTTAGACGAATCATCAAAAGTTTGAAAGGAATAAATTCTACAAGAAATAGTTTTAGTTTTAAAAAATTCTCTAGGTGTAATAAATTTAGGCTTACAAGAGCAAAGAATTAAGGTCAAGTAAGCTTCTTGTGTTTTTACAAGCTTTAAAAAAGGATATATTAGTCCAATGAATTTTTTTCGAATAAGCATCAAATACTCTGGATGACGGATTGAAGAGGAGTTTTTCCATCATCATCAGTTCCATTCACATTTTGTTTGTACTCGTCAACTAAGAAAGCAACAATTTCTATCGTTCCACACACAGCTGCTCGATGAAGAAGAAAACGTTTTCCCTTGTCAGTAGACACAATTAATGAATTGTTGTGCACTTCTAATATTCCGGAACTGATAAACCTTTTCAATATTTTGCTGCCTGGTTCTAATTCAAAGTAGAAAATTAGTTTATCTACAATATCGCATTTACTTTCATTGTTTTTTATGAAGTCAGCTCCGTCCTTTAAAAAATATTCCACAGCAGAAAAATTCATCCACTTGACGGACATCTGAAGCATTGCGGTTTTATTTTCTGATGAGAGGTTCAGATTACGGTCTTTTGTCATATTGAGAAAGTTATTTATTTGTCGACTGGAAAAATTGTAAACTTCTTTTTTATGTAATTCATTAAGATATTCATCACCAGATTTAAAACTCCAGTCTGTTTGCCTGATATTCATTTTAAATTGTGTTTCAAGAAAGTTCATTGCTTCGACATTTTTGCATTGTGCAGCAATGTGAAGCAGAGATTGTCTTTTCCATCCTTTTTTCCAATTCACATTTGCTCCTAATTCAATCAATCTGGCGATTGTTTCAGTAGTTCGAAAGTTTAAAATGCTGCGTGCCAGAACAGAGTATCCTTTTTTGTCTTCACAGTTAAAATCGGCTCCGAGTTTTTTTAATTTGTTTAAAATTTCTAAACTTGGTTCCCGCATTCTCACTAAAGTCATTAGCGGTGTTTCTCCATCACTATTCGTTAATTTGACCAAGCATTTAAGCATATCCGTTGGAAGCTCTTCAAACATTACGTCCAAATCTGAACAATAAGCATGTAAAATTGTATTTTGCTCTTTGTCTTTTGCCAAAACATTTGCATTTCTTTCAATAAGTTTCCTGAACAGTTCCTCGTGAATATACCCACACAGAATGGGCGTTCTTCCAAGTGCATCCAGTTTCTCAAGCAAGTCAGAATTGATATCCAACAGGATTTCCAAAATTTCAATTTTCTGCTTTACTGTAGAAATAGAATTAAACGCAGAGTATTCAACGCATTCGTGAATGACACAATTTATAATAGTGTCTGGAAGTGTCACTAACTCACGTATGTTGCTCACATTTAACAAGTATCGAAGCTGCGCTAGCTGTCCACTTTGAATTGAAAAAATAAGCGATTGGACTTTGATTTTGTGTTCATCAAGCAGTGATGGGTTATTTTCCAAAATAATTTTCAGGAACGTAATGCCGGAGTACTTTACTGCCAACTGTAACAATTTATCATCGTAAATTCTCTGTGTTGAAGATTTTTCAATTTGTCTCAGTTGGAAAAATGTTTTGAATAGATTGAAGAGATCTCCATAAACACAAGCCTGAAGTAGATTTTTAAAGTTTAGTTGTGTATCGAAACAGAATACTTTGTCACATTCTGTTAATAAAGTATCAAGGAAATAACAGATTTCATTGTTCACAAAGCAATTTACAACAAATTTTCGACTGAAACCATAAATATTATGTGCATAAAAGTTTACTTCAGTTTCCTGACATTCTAAAACCTTATTCAAGCAATGAATCAGAAATTCTACAATTTCACTGTCCGATCTACGGATCAAAAGTTGGACAAGAAACTTTGCAATGAGACATTCACCAATGGTCCTATGAACAAATTTTGGTACCAAAACTGTGCTTGACTTTTCCAACAGTCCCATGTTTAAAAGCTCATTTAAATTGACCTCCTGCTTGAATAATGCTGGAAGCTTGGGGAGAAGTTCAGGAAAAATTAACTGCACTGCTAATCTGATGTGCTGTTGATGAAGTTGTTCTTCAGATAGTAAATTTTGGCTGTTTGTAATTTTGTATTTCTGGTACTGCTTTTCAATTAAACTTTGGTATAACTCTACAAGAGAGTTGATCTGGATTATCCACGTTTCGTTAGGATTTGTTGCAACGCTATGCTCTTTTGCCTGCTCTTCGTACACTTCTCCAATCAAAAGACATTGAAGGGGAATTCCAGCAATATCTTCGTCCTTTCTGCTCATCTTTGCGTTTAATTCCGCCAAACAGATTTCCGCAAATTGTTCGAGTCGATCCGTTACAAGATTTTGATTACGGAATAACCAAAAATCCTTGAGAAAACTGACTTGGTTTTGTTTAGTGAAAGCTTGAATGTTATATCCAAAGACATTCAGGCTATTCTCAACATCTCGAAGAAGATGCGGCCTTGTTGTGACCCACACTCGAATCGATTGGATTGTTGAAAGATATTTTAGAAGGTCAAATGCAACTGACATGTTTGAAGATGTAACTTCATCCAGTCCGTCCAAAAGTAGTTCAATTTCCAAATCCTTTGAATTTAGTTTTAAGGAAAGGGATGATATTTGAGCTGCGTTGCTACAAAATAGTTTGTTTAAAGTAAGCTCCAGTATAGCCTTCCTTTCTATTTCTTCATCGTCATTTGCATCATTTTGCATAAAGACAGCGACAAACTCGTTCATTGTTGCAAATAAAACTTTTCGGTTATCAGCTTTGTTTAATTGTTGGCCAATGTGTTGAAGAAGTGTTGATTTGCCCATTCCAGGACTGTCCGAAATACAAACAGAACGCGTTTCAGCCTCAACAGAGTTTATGAGCCCCATTTCATTGAAATGAGTCTGATTCTTGTCTATGATATTTTGCATTGCAGATAGCTTCCCACTTGATCTGACGTGAATCCACTTATCTCCACTTTCATCATATTTTATCAAGTGTACTGGACATTCAGCTTTTTTACAAATTTTACTGAAATGTGTTGGATAGTCCAGAAGAATATAATTGTGGCTGATCCTAGTCTGTTGAACTATCCTTGTTGAATTTTCGATCATTTCATGTTTAAGGATATTACTTAATCCCGACATAGTTATTCCAGTGAAGATGAAAATATCTTTTGCGGATTGTAATTCCTTCATTAACCTGTTTTTATCTAGAATATTGCGGCTGATGAGAGTTCTGCTTATGTAATAGCTTGGAACATCCCACTCAGAGCTTTTCAAGGAAAATTCTTCTTTTATCAAATCTGAAATGTCAACATTTAAATTCTTGATAATTCTTTAAAAGCAGCTACGTACATGAGTCTGATAAAAGTTTTACCTGCAATTGAACCCAACTCGTTAGAATGAAGAGAAGCAAACAGTTTGTCCAAGGTTGCCCCAGAACCCTCTTGTCCAACCCAAATAGAAATGATCTCATGTACAACGTCTGTTAACTCATCCTTTTCTAATAACTGATTTTTCCTTAGTTTCTTAATATCCTCTTCCTTTAGTTCTAGATCCCTTGCAACGCTTGGCCATTTCTCATGGAGGAGGTGAAAGCTCTGCGAGGATTTTATAATCCTAAAGATCCACCGTGTGGGACATTCTTAAGTAAAAATTAAATTAATTAAATTTTGTCAGTTTATTTACGTTAGTTAAACAATCGTTAACTATTTTTTCCATTACCTTCAGTTCCCACAATAATGCGACTCGTCATGGTCTAAAGAGTTTTCACCAAAAATATTGTTTAATATCGTCTTCTTTTCCGGTTCTTGCTCATTCGCATAAAAACTTCCCTAATATTAACTCTTTTTTATCTAGGCACTCTTAAAAAAATCAGACCAGCAAATAATACGCTATTCTAACTTTTAATCGCATAAAAGCGCATAAGCCCGCTTTTTATCATTGTACAAATTATTATCTTTGTTTTTATCACAGCTTTCCATTGCAAGTTGCTCTAGTTTAAAGTAATTTTAAATATTAATTTTAACGAATTGCTTACTGTTTAAGTTTTTTGGGCATAAGCACTTGTATTTTTAATAAAACCGTGAATTCACAGTAGGAAATAATTGCTGAGTACTTCACTGTCTTGAATAATTATAAGTTAAACAAAAATCATTTGCTTTAGCACTCACTTATCACTGAAAAATCGTTTTGTTCACACCACACTTCTTAAGCTAATATGAAAACTTAAATGACACGCACAATATTTACTAAAGTTTGACAATTGTATTTTTAACCTTATCACTTGAGATGTAGAAATTAAGTTTGTAAAAAGCAATATTCTAAAATAAAAGCACGTTAAAAAGTTGAATGAAAGTTCTTTATACAATTTAATTGTTTATTTTAAATATTGCACAACGTAAAGAAAGAAGTAACTAGGGGATGCTAACATCCCAACTTAATATAAAAACTCGGAAGAATAAACTCAATAATGATAAAAAAACTTTCCCCTTTGCTATCCCAGTTTGAACAAGTTGTATTAGAACAAGAAAATTACTTAAACCTTGATGTCTTCAGTCTTGGATTTATTTTATAAAAACTGCTATTCACAAGTAAAAACGTAGTTTCACGAAAAGAAGCTTAACTGAAGTGAAATTCACATGCATTGCTTTCAACAGAATATTTGAGAGGATCAGACGCTTATCAAAATTGTCTGTCAGATAAGCCAGAGTGATAATCACTCAACTCACTTTATCGTAGACTCAACTTGTTAAAATGGTAATTTATTTTTCGTTTGAAATGTTATGTTCACTTTCCTTTTATCATCAATGTCTAAACAAAAAACCTTCCAAGTGATAATTTTGTCCGTTAACGCAAAAATTATTTTACTGGTTGATTAATTAAGCAAGATTAAAATAAAACTGGTGTGAACATTTTCAATAAAATACAACTAATTATGTTGAATATCTCGAAGTAAGAGCTTAGATGTTGAGCGAATGATGTAAAACTCACAACTGGAAATAAAATATACAACAACTTTGTAATTTCTGTTTCGGACCTCAATTCTAGCGTGGTTGGTTTTAGGGATGAATGTTTGCAAACATATAACATTCTGTTTTTCCACCGGTAATGCACCTTGTTTGTATTGTCTTTTGTGTTTATCAATATTTGCAAAACAAGTTGTTTATCTAACAGATAACCTAACGGAATATCACTAATACGTAGATTGCCAGAATTGTTACAAGCTGACAACAGCGTTTTTCATCAAATATTAAAAAATGCCTTTCATTTCTACTTTATTTGCAATGTCTTGAATTTATAACGGACACATTATTATTGACAAAATTATTATTTTTAACCGACAATCTTAAGCAAAACAGAACTAAACATAATCGTGGAAATAAAACAGTTAAAAGGATTTTACTGCTGTTAACTTAAACCATTTTAATTGTAGGATAAGTCAATCACCTTTTCAATATAATCATTTCAAGTAAAAAATTCTACTTTAATAGGATTTAGGATACTCGTTAAGATTTGTGCAATGAATACAAATAAAACTTTCAAGATAAGGTTGTTTATCTAAAAAAGATTTGTCAATTTTACGTAAACACAAGTAAATATTTCCAGGTAGAAACTCAACAAACAATGAACACAAAGATGTCCAAAACTAACTGTTTTACTTTTAACGAATCACACCCTAAATGTATTTTTGCAAATATTTATTTTATTCGATATTATTTTTGTTTATATAAAACCAAGTGAACTGCGTCTCCAAAACAGTTAAATAAATATAGGTCAGATTCTATATAAAAGTCAGGTATACGCAACATTTTTAATCTAGATAAATGGAAAAATACGAATAGATATGTATTTCAACGTGAAGCAAACAAAAATATTTCTCCTTAAAATTTGTTTTCTCGATCGTTAAGCAAACAAAAAGTTTAATCTCCTTTACTATATGTATTTCAACGTGAAGCAAACAAAAATATTTCTCCTTAAAATTTGTTTTCTCAATCGTTAAACAAACAAAAAGTTTAATCTCCTTTACTCTTTTTATATGAAATACTTGTTTAGATGTTTTATTGAATAATTTGGGATTTAGTACTGGAAAAATATTTCTCGAGAAGAAATCAAGAGGAATGGAATATAAAGCAGGAAATTTAGAAGCTTTAAGTTATACATAAATTACTTTTTTGCAATTTTAATAATTTTTAGTTGCCCAAATATATGCTTTAGGTTTTTTAATGCGATATTATCTTTAAAAATATTTTTGTTTAATCCATTCAAGTCACAAGATCTAGTTTGTATTCTGTACTACCTGCACGACCTCAATACTTACGGAATATATTTGATCAGCAAAACACTTCAGAAACCGCGTCATCAGTATATCCTCCAATGCCTCTATGTAAAATTAAGTTAAGTTTTGCAAAGTGTGTATGAATGACTATTGACTTCTCCTTTTATTAACTTTTCAAAGACAATTCATGACACAGAATATACGCTATCTAATTTGGTATTTAAAAATGTCCAAGAGTCATTTAGTTAATGTAATATAAATTGCCACGGTATTAAAAATTAAGTTATTCCTTTGACATGAGTTTAACTTTTGCACGATTTTTGACACACTTTTAGTGTTTATCCTCAATGACGAGATTATTATTATTGCACAGAAAAAATAAAACAAAAGCGCGAAGAAAGAAAATAGGTTTTTATGTCTTTGATTTTAAGCTGCTTGTTAAAAGATTGAATGCCTTTTCCATTAAAACACAAATAAAGGTTAAAATAATATTTTAAACAATTTTTATGCAATTAATT
Source organism: Lepidocyrtus fimetarius (assembly GCA_036507315.1). Lineage (NCBI taxonomy): Eukaryota > Metazoa > Arthropoda > Collembola > Entomobryomorpha > Entomobryidae > Lepidocyrtus > Lepidocyrtus fimetarius. The sequence continues at coordinate 12,064 of JAANSO010002588.1, forward strand.
GCCTCGTTTTTAAGGATTAAGTAAAAGCAAGATTTCGTGATTGCACATTTAGTGGTAGCACTTGTACTGGTTTACATATATTGTGTGCCGGATAATCAAATTCAGTTTAGCAGAAAGAATTATTTTATCACAGGATTTAATTCTGTTTTTATTGCCTATCTTATGATAAGTGAAATCACATGGAAAAAATAAATATCGTATCTGTTGTTAACAGGCATATTTTGTTATCTATGACACGATATATTTTGACCTAACTATTTACTTTAATTTTAACTTATTATTGCTCAATTTTTTGCAATTACTTATTCATTTAAAATAAATTTTGCAGTGGACTAAACCTTTTAATTTTGATACAAACACAATATCAAAAAAGGTTACTATTACTTAATTTTGAAACATTTTCGTAAAATATTTTGAAAAGATTATTGTTATATAGCTTTCAAGATTTTTGTAGCTTATTGAATTGGAAAGTATTTATACAATTAAATGCAATTATGGTTACATACAGAAATTAAACTAACAATTAAACGTTGTCACAACTTTAAACTTTTAAATTTTGTTATTCCAAAATAATAAGGCGTTGTTCCTTTTTTATTTTGAATAGTTTTGTCCGCTCCGCTTTTTAATAAAATGTCTACAAGTTTCTTTCTGCAAGAGTTGTATGCGGCAATGTGAAGAGGAGTGTTTCCGTCGTTGTCAACCGCGTTGATGTCGGCGCCTTTCTTCAGTAGATAATTTAAAACCTCCTCGTGCATGTAGTACGCATTTGCCATATGATGCAGAACACCCCAACCTTTTTTATCCACTTGAAAAACATCGGCTTTGTAATCGCAAAGTAGAATAACCTTGCTTTTGAGTTCCTCAAGATCACTTTTGTCCCAAAATCTGGAAACTAAATTATGGAGAGGTCTTTCTCCTTTCGTGTTAGCTGCATTTACGTTAAGTCCTAAACTCAAACACCATTCCAGTTCCTCTATGTCACAAAGCTTTGTAACTACCAAATGCAGTAAATTGTTTCCATGTTTGTCAAGAAATGTCACATCGGCTCCTTTACTTACCAAAAAGTTAGCTATCTCCAAATTAAA